>VXBW01003926.1:45352-61942 GCA_013400375.1 Thinocorus orbignyianus | reverse complement strand
GGGAAATAAAAAAAATCAGAGCCAGGGTGACAAAGACACTAAGCGAATGTCAATGTGAAGAGGCATCTCAGAGAGCTGGTAAACAAGTTTCCACCCCTGGTAGATGCCAGCTTGTGGATTAGGACCTCAAGGCCTGACTTTCAAGTGAGGTTTAATCAGGTTTCCATTTCTGCAAGTGCTGATGAGAAACCGTGCCGGCCTTATTGCACCGCAACTAAGTTTGGAGTGGAAACATGAGTAGCAAGATACCAGAACTTCCAGTCTGTGGGGAGAATTGGCAAGATGATTAAGTAAAGGTACAAAATGATCACTGAGTAGCTAGAGACTTTCTCTCCTAATTAAACTGGTTCTGGATTCTGGAACAGATGGCGAAGAAACCTGTCTGATTTCAGGGTGGAGTCAGACATCACTTAAGGGATGTAGATGCTTGTGATGGCAGATGACTGGATTTGAGAGGCTACAAAGTCACTTTCTGTCCTGTGGTTGCATGTCCCTAATTCTGCTCCCTCTGTTCATTGACTTCCCCGGGGGCATGATGGCATAAGGATGTGAAGTCTCTAGAGAAGATACAGCACCTGCCTCTGTGGTCTGTGCCTCTTAGAGCACAACGGCAGCACTTGGGAAACACAAGTATTGACTGAATAGGTAAAATTCAGTGTGTCCACCCTTGGGCAGCAGTGGGAGCTGGTTGTAGCACGGTGGCTCAGATCACTGCAGCTATGCCACCACCGCTGGCTGGAGTGGGTGATTGTTCTGCCTTTCCCTGGAGTGACAGCAGGGAGAGGCTTCCCATTGCACAGCTGGGAGACACGTCAAGTCCCTGTGCGTGACTCCTGTTTTCTGGGCTCATCAAAGTCATGTCTGGGCTTTTTTTCAAGATGTATGGATGTTTCAGGGGTGCAGCTGAAGAAAGATCCCAGAAACATGCAAAAGATGAATGACTGGCCTGGGCCCAATAGATAGGAGATACCAGTCATGTCTGCACTTGGGTTTGAAAACACTTTGATGTTTCATTATTGCCTTCAGGCTTGTGCCCATGGTTGTCCCACTCATGTTCTGGCCATGACCTGATTCTAACTCGGTTGCCATCCTTGAATTGAACAAGCCCTAGTTGTGCTCTGTGGTTGGAAGTGAAGGCCTGGCCCCCCATCACTTTACACTTCCCCTAGCCCCTCACCACTCTGCAAAAGGAGTTCAAAGTGCCGGCAGCTCAGGATGGATGGCTGTCACTTGTAGATGGTCCTGTGCAATCAGGGAATCAAGGATTCATGTCTTCGGGCACAGCTGAACAACCTGTAAGGATTTCAGGTTCAACCCAGCCACTCCCACGTTTCTTCTGCGCCAGTTATTTGCAAGCCTACAGAGAAGGAGAATAGTCCTCTGATCTTTTGTTTTGGCTTTTTTTTAGCCAGATCCACCTCTGTGCCCATTCCACACATGGTCCCACAGGCAGACCTCAGGAGTCAACAAGCTTTCCTGAACCCCTGGCTAGAAGTAAAGTGGTCAGGAGCTGCTATTGGAAAACATCTATCAGTTTGTAGCTGTCCTGTTCCCCATTACATTCATGCCGAAAGGCATTTCCTTTATCTTTTTAAGTTTCAGAGAGGGGAAGAGGAGCTAAGCTCACAGCAATTCTCCTTTCACGGGCAGGATACAACTGGTTGGTTTTGGAGGCAGTGAATGAAGATGATTAATTACCACTCCATCAGATTAATGAGGGACATGCCTGACATGCCGACGGTCTCCCTGCTCAACTCCATGTACACACAGCTTGAGTGGTGTGATTCAGTCTCACATGCCACCTTCTGAAGGGAAGAGCCAGAGCCGTGAGTCAGTAGGACAGGGCTCCAAGTGTCCTTAGTGCAGGAGTGTCAGCCTTATCGAGCAACGCTGAAACATTTATTAAACACAAACACAGAAGCAATTGTGCCTTCCTAATTTGGCAAGGCTATCTGAAGAGTTAGAAGGCACAGCGCAGATCAGCTTAATTAAAACGTTTCATTTCAGAAGTTAATGATCCTCATCTGGCTACAAGGAACTCCATGATGAAAACAGAAAAAAAAAAAAGAATGAACAATGACATTATAATGAATTGTGGGACATAACAGTAAGTGTGAATTTCCTTTTGTGATGCCCACTTCCCCTCTGTGTACATGCCAGCCAGGAACCACATATCAGATAAAACAGATGATACCTATGCCAAGGAAATCTGGGACCCTTAGCTGGGCTAATGGTCCAGCAAGCATTAAAGCCCCATTAGTAACTACAATGGAAATGAATAATGACTGTAATAAATAATGACCACTTGGCTCTCAGATAAGATGTGTTATATTTCCCATTGTATATGCCAGTAGTTAAGAGTATTTATAAGCTACAGTCACAAATGACTGGCTTGTGCTAAATGTAGCTTGGAGTAGGCAGACGAAATTTTCTTGGAAGTCTCTGGGCCAAATTCAGCAGCGACGTCAGCGATACTTTCAGCAGTACCATTTGTCCCCCATCTGTGGGTGCAATATGCAATTTAGTGCTTAGAGTATTTGAAAGAAATGACTACAAATGTGGCCATAAAGTTTTGCTAGGTCTCCTTGGGCTAAAAATTATTGCTCTAGCACCGTAGCTATAAGAAGGGAGATGACTTCAATTGAGTGGCCAAAAATATATGGCCATGATGCTAGGCAGGGGAGACAGAGAAGTGGATGAGTTATAGAGCCATGATGATGATCAGAGGGATGGAGAACCTCTCCTATGAAGACAGGTTGAGAGAGTTGGGGTTGTTCAGCCTGGAGAAGAGAAGGCTCCAGGGAGACCTTCTAGCAGCCTTCCATTATCTGAAAGGAGCTACAGGAGAGCTGGAGAGGGACTCTTTGTCAGGAATTGTAGGGATAGGACAAGAGGTAACAATTTTAAATTGGAAGAGGGGAGATTTAGATGAGATATTAGGAAGAAATTCTTTGCTGTAAGGGTGGTGAAGCACTGGAACAGGTTTTCCAGAGAAGTTGTGAATGTCCCATGGGGCTTTGAGCAACCTGGTCTAGTGGGAGGTGTCCCTGCTCATTGCAGGGCGTTGGAACTCAATGATCTTTGAGGTCACTTCCAACTCTAACCATTCTATCATTCTGTGATAAGC
This sequence comes from Thinocorus orbignyianus, assembly GCA_013400375.1. Classification (NCBI taxonomy): domain Eukaryota; kingdom Metazoa; phylum Chordata; class Aves; order Ciconiiformes; family Thinocoridae; genus Thinocorus; species Thinocorus orbignyianus. The sequence continues at coordinate 58,815 of VXBW01003926.1, read as the reverse complement.
AAAGCTGGACAAAACATTAAGATAAACAGAAGCAAGAGCTTCTTAAAGCTCACTTCTTTTTCTTTTTTCAAATGCCAACAAAGAAAAAGGAAAGCATGCATATTTCTTATGAGCAATTGTTAAAGGGAAAACAGGCAGCTGAGATGGGATATGAAAGAGTCTGAAGATGACAACACCTAAAGGAAACGGCGTCATGACATTTCTTCAAGCTCCCAAAGTCATTCAAAAGGTTAAACTGAATTTCTTTCATTAGGCATTATACTAAGTGGAACCTCTACAAGTAAAATCGCATCACTGCACGACTGAACTTTCTTCTGATAAGGTTTTAAAATATGCATTTTTAATCATCAGAAGGAATTATCTTTATGAAAGAAAAATCAGCTTTCGAGACACGATTATTTACATGAGCAATATGGTTCATGGCAGGACAGAATCACTAGGAAATGTACTTTCCATTACTTAAATTCAGTAAAATACACAAGCACAGCTTTTGTTTTCCAGAACATTTTTTTTTTTTCTAAAGGAAAAGCAAAGCAATTAAAATATAATCAATTTATCTTTGTATTCTCATTAATGTCTTTGATTCTTTGTCTAATAAAAGAAGATAAACATCAATGATCCATTTCTTCAACATAACTAATTTTCCAAGACAAAAGAGTTGTGAGTGTAGAAAAGCAAGAAATCCAAATCTGCCAAGCTCTGTTTCATTTTGTATTTCTCCAAGTCAAAAATGTCTGCAGTGAATGTTATCAAATTCAGTCTCTGTGAGAGATCCTCTGGGCCAGGTTTCAGCTCAGAAGAAATTGTTTTTCCTGTGAGGAGAGCTGGTGAAAATGGAGCGTGATAATGGCCCAGTCTCCTAAAGTTTAGGTGTAATATTTCCAGTAGGCACCACTGTAATGCGCTTTATTGAGGGATTCGGTGGACACGTCGGTAACCATGAGAACAAAGCTCAGGGGGGTTGCGTGGAAACTTGAGGTGTAGTAGCCCTAACATGAAATATACATTAGCCATGAAATTGGGTCATTATACAGCATATCTCTGAGGGTTTTCCATGAAAATTCATGGCCGTTTTGGAGAGAGCCTGGATTTCAGAAGGGCAGAACTGCTGAACATGAGTGATCCCAGATGCAAATTCAATGGCAGAGAGGTAAAATGCTGGGTGCCAGGTTTCCTCACAGGCTGGCCTGGCCCCAGGGAGGATGGGGATGGAGAGCAGTCCTTCTCCCTGGCGCTGCAGACACTGGGGAGAAGCCCCAGGTCAGTGGGCAATGCTTCTCCACCTGCTGTTTGCCTGTCCCCATGGGGTAGATGGTAGGGAAAAAGTGTTGCTGCATCAAGTCTGACCACAGGGGCCACCCTGGGGGCTGACTGGAGCCCCCAGTGTGCCAACAAGCATTGTATGACTGTATGAGATGCACAGGGCCTTACCTGTAAAAATGAAACCGCAGTAGAAGTCATGGACCCTCTTGTTCTCCATCCCTTGAGAGCAGGATTTCTCCCCCGGCGTAATTTTGCTCAAAGTAACGCATGGGTGAGACTCAGTTTCAAGCAAGCAGGTGCTTTTCCTGTGAGTGCTCTACACAAATTACCCTGTCAAGAAAATGTTCCAATTCAAGACTGAAACTCTCAACATCTGGTAATGCCCAAATTGTAGCTAATGCACCATCACGCACTGAAAATGATGCAACTTTTAAGGGGGTGAGGAAAGCTAAGCTATCATTGCTAATAACGTGCTTGCATTTCTCAGACCCCTTTCATCTGTCTACAAAAATGCACGCTTCCCTCTCCCAGGGTAATAAAATCAGCCTGTTGTGGTTTAATCTGTCAGTAACTAGGACCATGCAACTGCTCCCTCACTTCTCTCCCCTTGGTGGGATAGGGGAGAGAATTGGAAAATGAAAAGTGAGAAAACTCATGGGTTGCAATAAACGACAGTTCAACAGGTAAAGCAACAGCTGTGCACACAAGCAAAGCAAAACAAGCTTAACAGAATTCACCAGTTAACAGAATCACAGAATGATACGGGGTTGGAAGGGACCTCTGGAGAGCTGGTAGTTAGAAAGTCAGCTCCATCCCAGCCGAAACCATTTGACCTTTGGGTCGAAGAAGCTGGTGAAAGGCCTCGGGGAGAACAAAAACAGGCTCAAAATTCAGACCAGTTTGGGGTTCATTTACCTCACCTGACACCACTCATCTACAAGACAGTTCCTTCCTCTTGGCAATGAAGAGAGGCACTTCCAATTATCCCCTCCTAAAAGAGAAGGGTGAACCATCTCCCTGAGGTCCCCATCACTGCTTGGCTGGAGAGGAGGCTTAGACACCTACCTCACATGCAGTGCCCGGTGTTTCAGTAGTTACTCTTACATGAGAGGAAACCAGGAGATGGTGGCTTTGGAGGGCTGTCAAGGCTGTGATTTTTAAACATCTTGTTTGAAACACTCTAGTGAAGAATGATTTAGTGAGAGATTTAGAGGTCTTGGAGAAAATAGACTCTAGACAGCCCTCAGCTGGGCTCAGCCCTGCGTCAGGAAGTAGTGGAGGGGTCTCAAGCTGCAAAGACATTATGCAAGAAGTCTCTGCCCTCCAAAAGCACACAGCCAAATAAACGAGGGACCAGAGAGAACCAAGCAACCAGCAAATATTCTCTCTGCCTCATTTAATCAAGATAGCATAATTTGCTCTGGACTGAAATAAAATCAATTTTCTGATGAAAAACAACATTTGAATTAAATTTCTATTAAACATTTCACCAGTGTCTGATTCCCAATAGATTTTAATTTAGTGTTGCAGAAACTAATCAAGTACACTATTTTTGCAGATGACGACTAAGGTGTTTTGATTCAAAAATGTTGTTACGGTGCTGTACACAGCCTGGTTTACTCCTGTTCCTGGGTTTCAGCATCAGCAAAGCCACCAACCAAAAAACCACGTGCTGCAGCCAGGTGAGTCCCATGACACCTTCATGGAGATGTGATGATCCATCCCACAGACATGGTCATATCACAGAGCCAAAGTGGGAGTGTGACACATCTAAAATTTCCTGCTCACTAACTAGCACCTCAGAGCTGAATTTCAATATTATTTTTTTTCTCAGAACACAAGCATTTTCAGTTTTTTGCCCACTTCCCCTTCACTTTCTTTGAAACATGTCATGGGAAAATACCTATTTTTTCCATACCTAATTTGTACCCAGGGTGGATCTCAGTCTCATGACAAATGTGAAAATGGGAACCTGTCCCAGTCCTTCACTGGATCCAGCCTCCAGAGCACTTTGCACCTCCAGTTTTATTTAATGTCAGCAGGAACTGGGAATGCACAGCACTAACTGGGCTCAGGTCCCTCCAGGCCAGCCAAGGTCCAGTCAATTGCATGGTTAACGAAGGATGGAGCACTGGTGGAGAGGAGGAGAGCTGGAAGTTCTTCCATCTCACTGCCAGCACCTGAGGAGAGCTCAATTACAAGCAAATTCACCCACAACTGCCTGAAAGCAGAGCTCTGCACTGGGTATTTGTAGACCTATTCGTTTCATCCTCGCTTTGCTATAGCTAAAATGCAGTTTCCATCAGACAGTTGTTAAGGGATTATGGGGAAACGAGGTGGCCAGGTTCTAGGTAAGATGCTAAAAATACCATCCTGCAACTTCTTCATAGCAGTTGTAATGCTGTGGCTAGCAGAAATCTATAAATAATCTCTTGTGAGGAACTAACATATGAATTTTCTTTCAGACCACAGCTGGAAGAGTGAACCACTCATGAGTTCTATGTCCTTTTTGGGTTTCTTTCTTCCAAGAACTTAAGTATTTTGCCCAGATAGTGACAGCCGTTCAGCATCCCTGAAATACTTCTTTGAAGAAAATCAGTTCCTTTAAAATAAAAAAAAAAACCCACCTGGACTAAAGGTAGTGTTGAGGTTTAAAAACAATTTGAAGGCAGGGGCAAAGGTGCCAAAAATAAATCTAATGTTCTCCAAAATGCATCTGTTCCTGGCTCTGGAGTGGCACCGTTCACTTGCAGCTAAATACAAGTGGATGGGAAGTTTTGAAAAGTGAAGGGAAGAAAAAAGAGCAGAGTGTTTACGTAGTATGAAAACGATCTGTAGCCTGAAGACAAGACTCAGGAAAAGTCCCCGTGTCTCCATTTTAAGATTTGCTACAAGAGTCATCATTTTCCAGCCTGTACGTATGTTTTTTTGACACAGGGACAAGCCCCAAGAACTCTGTGGGGTCGGGACAGATGGGATGGACTTCTTCTGGCCTTGCAGGTCAGGCAGCCCCTACCCAGTCCCACAGGTTTCCTGTGCTAGGGGATGACCTGGGTCATTTCATCACAGCACCGAAAAAGCAATCGATTTCCTAAAGCCTCCCTACAGCTACAGCTCACACCATTTTTTGGGATCTGGAACACCTTCCAAAGCCCAAACAGAAACTTGGATATCTTGGTGTGTATCAAGACACCTATCTCAAGGAGCTGTAGTTTTCAAAGGCTCATGGTTTGTTAACTGCTATAGACAATCAACTGTATTTAAGCACGTAGCTGCCATTTGCAGCGATTTGCCCAACATATGAAAACTTCAGCCCTGATCTTCTGAGCTGAACTTCCCCAGCAGTAAAAGGAGCCACCTGGACATCCATCCCCAGGGTGCTGGTAAATCTACCCATATTCAAAGAGTTGGAAAGCAATTGCCCTCCAGGGGAAGGCACATTTAACACCTACGATCACCGAGTAACCAAACCATGAGTCACTTGTCAGCTCTTGGGGCTGTCTCTGGATCATGCAGGTCTCAGGGCTGCTGTCTGGACACAGGAAAAGCTCGACCTAGACAGCAGTGGGAACTGAAACAGTATGAGGAATGGTGGAAGCCCAGAGCTGTGCACGGGCAGGGAGGCAAGTGAGGCATGTTGTTCTGAGACCATGGCCAAGAAAGCAGGAGCACTGGGCTTGGAGGTAAGCCACAGAGAGCCAGAGAGCTGGTGGCAGGTATTTGGGCTCTTTTGGGGGGTCTGCTGTATCTGCATGGAGGGGAGAGAGGTTGAGGGTGAAAAGATTAGCTTTGCCAGGACTTCTGTGGCGGAGGTAGGATGGTGAGCCTCCTCAGGGCTGGGAGGTGAGGCTGGTTGGGGTCAAGATGCTTGGCCATGCACAGCAGGCTGGCAAACAGCAGGATGAGTGCACGCATGAGTCTGCATGTATGTCCCATGTGCACAGACATAGTGCTGTTGTCACTCAGCCCACGGCATGACTAGCAGAGCCTTTAAAAAGAAACCACACACGCACAAATATTTTATGTGCATGCCTTATACATAAGGCATGGGCCAAACGACTTGCCCACACAGTTCTGAAATGTACCCTTTTAATCCCTTTGGTGCCAAGGAAATGTTATTGACTACAAATGGTGACAGGGAGAATTGCACAATCTAGTCCATACGTATAAAAAGGAGCAGGCTGAGCATAAATGTCTATTTGAAGGAATACAGATGAATCAGGAATGATATTAGAGTGATTAGCCAACTGCCTTAATTGATATGTACAAAACCATATGTGCTTATAAGCTTACAAATGCTAACTCACGCTTATCGCCATCTGCACAGAAAAGCCACAGTAAATTTCCTTTTCCTAAATGCAGGTTTCTCATTTTAAAAGAGATGGGTTGGAAAGGGTAGTGAAAGGCTCTGCCATGAAATGCCCATCACTGCCGGCACATGGGTCTCTCTCAGATCAGGTTTGTTTAGTGACTGTAAGAGTGGTTGGTTGTTGTCCAGGTCAGTGCAAAGACATGAGAGAAATTTAACAACCAACTTTTCAAGCATAAAAATAAAACCAAGCTTTTGGGACAACTTATGAGGAAGGCCAGTTGTATGTTGGCTCCCCTTCCTCTGCAGCTTTCTCCTGTCTCTTTCCTAGGGTGGTATATGAACCCATAGGAGAAGGTTAAAGAAGAGCAATCCAGAAGTATCCAAACTACTTACAAGTCTACAGGCAGTTCCAATGGTCACCAACACTTCTGCTGGAAAAGCAACGACAGCATGAAATGCTCAAGTGTACTTTTTTTCCCAAAGTTACTGTGAAAGCCTTTGGCTGTAGGTACAAGTCCTTACCACCACAATCAGGTGGAGTGCGGGGTCTTGCTGTATTGCTGTAGAACAGTACATGACCAGGCTGGACGGGGCTTTGAGCAACCTGGTCTAGTGGGAGATGTCCCTGCCCAGGGGGTTGGAACTCAATGATCTTGAAGGTCCCTTCCAACTCTAACTGTTCTATGATTCTATGACCATGGTCCTTCATCAACTCCAGGCAACATCATCTGGCTATGTTAAAACACAGGTGTAGCCTTGTGAACTGCAAGAAGTAGCCTAGAATAACAGTCCCATTGCCAGGGCAGTGATTTGGCATGACTGGAGTGCTCTTGTGTCTGTAAGACAGCACTACTGTGGGACCAACATGCCAGGAGAAGAGCAGCAAGCAAGTTTAAGAAATGACCTCTTCGATCATCAGTGGTGTTTGCTAGAGTGGTCCGGGGTTAAGGAGAAGCAAAGGTACATCTCACCTAACTTCAGTATCGGTAGTGTAGGTGTAACCATGCGACTTTGGTTCCTTCCTAGTTGCTGGAGAGCAGGCCCTTCTAAACTTTAAATCCTGTGCTCTGTTTCAGCTTTTACTTTAGGGTGAGGTGAGTAACAGTGGAGATTCCATTGGCTACATCAACCAGACCTCATCTCACTACAGAGGGACCCCAAAGGGAGTGGCTCTGGTGCCTTTAGCCCCTTGTGAGATGGTTTCACTGCTAGAAGTTATTATGCTCCCTCTGAAGCAGTTTAAGCAACACTAGCAAAAGAAAATCTTTTTACTGGCCACAGAAGGAACTTAAACATTTGTCTATGACTAAGGAATTTTATGTGTTGGGAACATCTATGTCCTATTTCAAAAGCAGTGGGAGCTTCAGGTTGAGGCGTTATATTCATCCATCCAAGTGTGTGTTCTCCCATCCCTTGGCAGTACAAATATGCTCCAGATCACTCACGGTCAAGGGTAATCATCATATTTCTGCTAATGTAGCCAGAGCACACGATTGCAGTGTTGATGCCAGCTCCGTGACTGGCTTTGGGGAGACAGCTGCCATCCAACCTGGCATAAAGCTCTCAACATCATTTGGTCCCTCTGATTCAGCAGAGTGAGTTTTGCATGACATATTGGTTTTGTCAAGCATCCGCTGCCCTGTAAGGTTATAGGACAAATCCATTAAGATAGTTAGGAGCTTAAATTGTGCTAAAAATCAGGAGATAAAGGGGGGAAAAAGGTGCTTATACATCCCCATGGCCTGAAGGCTAAATCACTTGCTTAAGCAACACAGGTAAAAGTTTTATCCTATCTGTCTCCACAGAAAGATCCATCAGGCTTTCCTGTGCTGGAGCCTGCCAATTTTGACTTGAGCATCATGGCAGAAGACTATTACGAGAGGAAAATTGATATGGATTCTCCTGACACTTCTGAAACACGGAGGACATGCATGTATGACAGGGACAGGTGAGTTACTCTCCTTCTAAAAATCCTGACAGCACTGTGCATTAATAGTGCCATAAATATTGTATCCGTGCTGCAAAGGAAGCTGAGAAGTTGTTATAATTCAGTTGTCACCATTGTGCTGGCACTGTGTTGTGTCTGGGCGACCTGCGGGCTCAGAATAATAACGAGGGCGATTCATCAGACCCCACCAGTGACAAAGTGGAGAGGGAGTATGTGTTGGGTAAAGGCTTTGATCACATTAGACAACACCAGCTGAAGGAAGGATTGGATGGGAAGGTGCGTGCGAAAAGTACAATTTTTAGACAGGTCCCAGTAGCTCATGAGTGACAGGGAATCCCTGGGTGCCAGCAATAAATGTCAGTCACTGCCAATTTAACAGGCGTACCTGAAACAACTCACTCCTGAGGAGCTGGCAAACATGGCAGGGGAGCAAATAACTAAGAAACCGATCCAGGGGACTCCGAGACACTCCTGCACCATCTGATGCTTCATGTTATTGCGCCTCAGGAACAAGCACAGCCGGTATGGGAGCAAACTCCAGGCCACGGTTCAGAAAAATAGATCAACCATAGAACTGCATGTCAATAGTTGCACAATAAAGGAACAGAAGGAACTTGAGAGCTCATCCACATCATCCTCACCCAACGGAATAGCCAACAATACATCTACCAGCTCCACAAGTCCTCGTTTAACCTGTATTTGAAAGCCTCCAGTAGCTGCAATTTAAGCTGTCTACTTCTTGTTCTACAGACATGGCAAAGAGGTTGTTCTCTTTCTCTTTAGAGATACTTTTAACAAATTTGAAGGCTGTTATCAATCTTTCATTCTTTATGCTCTGCTGATCCAGATAGCATAGTCCTTCTGCAGAGCCCATGTTTCTGCGATCTGTCAGCTGTGTTGTTCTCCTCTGCATTCCCTCCAGCTAATTCACATTTTCTTTGAAGTGCAGCATCCGAAACTGAGCTTAGAGCTGCTGCAGCAGATGGTTTCCAAGTGCTGACCAGAACAGGAGGAATATTTCATTTATGTTGCAAGTTAAACAGCTGTCTGTATTCCCCACTGCAACATCTACCTCTGGACAGAGCTTACTCATGTTGAACCTGCGATCCATTGAAAATTCCAGTCTTTTCAGCAGATTTGCTGAAAACCAAGTATTCACCATCAGATATTTCTGTAGATGAGACATTTCTAGCCAAGCGTGCTGCCTTGTGCTTTTCCTTCTTGAAACCAACCCTCTTTATTTTCAGACCATGCCTCTTACTTGTGAAGACTGATTGGAATTTCCAGTCCTTTCTTTCAGAACATCAGCAGTCCCCCACAGGATCATAACAGCTGCACAAGCATCCATATTCTAGTCCATCATCCAAGTCACCAGTGGGAACACAGAATCGAGTTATTGCATCATTACAACATCTTTTAATAGCATAGAATAGTAGCTAGTATTTCAATCTAGAAGGAAATCTAAAGCCATGATCAGTAAAATTTACTGGTGGTACAAATACTGACATACTAAATAATGGCAGGTCAACTATACAAGGAGATCTGGATCATTTTGTAAACTGGATTCATCTGAAAAGCGTGAATATGCCAAAATGCAGATCACAAGCATCTTTGGAAGTGAAGAATGCAGGTCACACCTGTGGGATGAGGAAGTGTGTTTTGGAAATTGTGACACTCCGATTTAATCCACTGGAAAGCAAAACAGCAACAGGGCATAGCAACAATCCTTTTATAAGTAAGGAGTGAATCATGAAGCAGAAAAAAAAAACAGACCAAGGAAGGGATCCTTCAGAGTCAGAACGTCTCCTACGTAAATATTTCCCACATTAAAATTCAACTGACAATTCATTTTCTTAGGAGGACAGCAACTTCAGATACCTTTCCACCTGCAAGACAGCACATTATATCATACGCATATCAGCACCTAAGATCTTCGGTGTCAGCGTGGTTCCTTGCTCAGTGAAAGGAGTGGAGACATTTCTGCTTCCAACAAACACGAGGGCAGAATTCCGATTTGTGTGTTGGAGGCACCAGACGGATGTGTGGGACAAGGAACAAAATGCTGCGGTCCCCAGAGGAGCGTGCAACAACCCTCTTTGAACTTTCAAAGTCTTAGCCTGTAGTGCAGAAACTGCACAAGCCGGTGGTTTCCATTTCTGAAAGTTTTAAACAAGGAAGTCTTCTTACATAGTCCAGTGTGTCTGACCACAAATAACGCTTATGAATTAAGGACGAGTACAGCTTTGTAGCTGCAGAGCTGAGGCTGAGAGCTCTGTTAGACAATCATTAAAATTGCACAGCTGAGTAGAAACCACTGGGAAGGAGTCACTTGCCCAGAGAGAGGTAAAAGCTGAAGAACTGAATGTTCCGTGCCTGAATCTCGAAGATTCGGGGTGATCCTATTGCAGAAGCTTTAACACACGCTTTATTGATTCTGCTGCTGAACAGAAGGGTTTGTCAAAGAGCAGAAGCCTGTTTTTTTAAATTCCTTGCTAACAACTTTCCATAACCAGGAAGGAAGATGGCAGGGAAGATGTGCAATGTCAGACCCCATATGGCAGCGTTCTTGACCCAAAAAATGAAAGTACAGCAGGAGCAAGGTTTCTGCCATAGCCTCACAGAAAACATGAGACTGTCACTGGATATGAAGTGCCACCCATTCCATTCAGCCCCCTAGCTCCAAGGAGGGCTGTCTCAGATACTTCAGAGGCTGGTGTGAGACCCTTCTTCTATCGATGGCCTCAATTATGCAGGGTTATGCAAACCTGCAATTGAAAAAACTCTATTTTGAAGACAGCATCACAGAGAAGGCCATCTACCCAAAGCCCACGAGGAGCTTCATCCAAACAGATTTCCAGATCCAGTGCCCTGGTGTCCCCTGGAGAATTTCAAAGAGCTGGGAGACTTCTTTTTGCTCCCCTGTGATGCTAACAAAGAACCACTGAGATAGTTTTCCCTAGCTGAGGTGCGGCTCTGATGTCTTTATTTCCACATTTTCAGTGTCTAACTGCCTGAACTGGTCCCATACAGCACAGTACAGCTCTAACTACTTTCTAATGTATTTAAATGTATGCAATGAAAGTGTGGCTACAGTGCAATTAAAGTGCCATTTCTGTTCATTCTAAATGTCAGTGTAATTAAAGTTCAAGCATAATAATATTCATAAATCTGTGGAATTTCCTATGGATTTTTTTCAGGCTCCCCATTTAATATTTCAGGAGATTGCCATATGTGAAAACTTTGGCTTCTGTTATCACTAGCACTTGGTGAGCTGGGGCTCTTCTCTACTCGCTATCTTTGACCTACACCGAATATCTGTTGCAGGCTGATATGCAGTCTACAACATTAGACTTGTACTTGCTCATCACTTTTTATCAAAAAAATCACCTTCCATTTTACAGTTCTTTAATCTGCAAACAACTTTATTGAGATACAGGGACGGTGCGTCCCTGTGCGTGCTGGCAATGGATGAATATCCTTGAGAGACAGCTGCTGCACCTGCAGCAGTCTCCTTCTGCTTTCATACGGGGTTATGCCAATGACAGGCATGATACGGCCTGATTTTGAGTCTTCTGGGCTGCTCTGGGTTGTGGTTGGTTTTTTTTCTGGATGCCTTGTATGGTCCCTTTGCCACAGGTAGAATAGATACAGCTTCTCACCATGGCTCCAGCCTGAGAAACCTCAAGAACTCGTCTTCTTGCTTGCTTCCCTGGTGAAAACCAAGAGACTCTTGCCCTCTGGAGACTAGGACATTTTTTTAACACGTAGAAACTTTCAGGATAGCCCTGAATCCTAGCCAGGGTACAAGTGAGTGTCTTGGAAAGGGAAAGCCAAAGTTCACATTTGCAGGGCCAAGCCACTGGAGCAGTAAGATGTGCTGGTTGGGTTGCAAAGCTTATCACAGCTTTCTCATGACCATACTATGGCTCAGTGAGTCTCCCTGCCTCTGGTACTGCTGCAGCTTTGGACATATCCCTCATAAAGAAAAACAAAAGCCAAAGTTCTTCTAGACTGTGCATTACATTGGAGAACAAACTGCCCCCAGAAAAGAAAAAAACCAAACACATTAACTCAGCTAATAGCATACATCAGGCAAGTGTAGAGCTGCTCCCATCCCCAGCATGGAGAGAGGTCTTGAAGAAGACGGGCATAGCAGGCTTTCTGGGCAAGCATAACCTTCCATACACCACCTTCAAAAGCTTTTTTAGCTTTGCCCAATTTGACCAATAATTTCATTTCTCACATCCTTTAACTTTCACTACCCAATGCTACATGCCAAAAAATAACTGACAATATCCTCATTGTTCAGCTCATCAGACAATTCAGGATGATTAATGAAAGCCACCACAATCTCCCGCAAAGTATGACGTGAGCTTCGTGCTAGTGCAGTTACACACTGCCTTATGGGAAGTTAGGATGATTCATGTCTAACATAAAACCAGCCGATCACCTTGCTGACATATGGCTTCTGACTGGGAACACAGAGCTCTTACACCTGGAACAGTTTCCTAGAGACATTTTTTTTCTTAACCATATGCCTTCTCCATGCCTTGGCAAAGGACCCTCGCTCCTTTCATAGGCTGTAGAGAGGTAGGAGTCTGTCTCTTCTCCCAAGTCACAGGTGATAGGACAAGAGGAAATGGCCTCAAATTGCACCAGGCGAGGTTCAGATTGGATATTAGGAAAAAAGCTGACACAGAAAGGGTTATTAAGCCTTAAAACGGGCTGCCCAGGGAAGTGGCAGAGGCACCATCCCTGGAGGGATTTAAAAGATGCGTTGACATAGTGCTTAGTGACATGGTTTAGTGATGATTCTTATCAGAGTTAGGTTGATGGTTGGACTAGATCATCTTAAAGGTCCCTTCCAACCTGGGCAATTCTATGATTCTTTTAGATTGCAAAACACGCAGGAAGCTGCTGTGTAAGGCTTGACAGCTCTCATCAGTCTCCCCCCATCTTTCCTCCTTCTGGTCATTTTCTATAGTGGAAGAGATTCTTATTTCTTCTGTAAATGGCTTCAGTTAACTAGAAGAGTAACCAGGTTCCTCAAAATTAACAGGGCAATGGGAAAGCACTGAGGTCTATAGTACAGGAACACAAAAGTCACATCCCGCATTTCAGAAAGCAGCTGATACCCTACTGCATGTGATTTTTCAGTAACATTCCCATTAGTTAATTCACTCCAACCATTATGCAGCTCACCTTGCAAAACCATTGTGAAATACTTTTTTCTTTTGAGATTCAAATCCTCCCGGTGGGGGTACAAAGAAGGGGCAGCTGGGGCACCCATGTCCCCTGTAGTAAGAGAGTGCAACCCAACTGCACACAGCCGAGCTTTTCACAACAGTGTCTTCTGCATTTTATACTTCTTTTAGCTTTTCCTGCTGTGCTGGGACACTGCTAACACAAATGGCTGTAAAGCAGCAGTACTGGGTCTCAGTGTCAGAACCCAAAACCAGTCATAGAACCACAGAATCATAGAATGGTGGGTTGGAAGGAACCTTAAAGATCATCCAGTTCCAACCCCCCTGCCATGGGCAGAGACACCTCCCACCAGAGCAGGTTGCTCCAAGCCCCATCCAGCCTGGCCTTGAACCCCTCCAGGGATGGGGCAGCCACAGCTTCTCTGGGCAACCTGTTCCAGTGCCTCACACCCTCACAGCAAAGAATTTCTTCCTAAGATCTCATCTAAATATCCCCTCTTTCATCTTAAAACCATTACACCTCATCCTGTTGAGGTCCCTAGATGTGCTGCTGCAAAAACAAATCTGGGAGAAGTGTCTGCTTGTTTTAGTCTTACCGTCCTCAGGAGTGTGGCTCTGAAGTTGCTGCATGAATATCAATGTGCTTGCAGCAGGCTGATGAGCTTCAACATCAGTATATTCTCTCACTCAAAGCACTTGGGAAATGCCTGACAAAAAAAAAAAAAAAAAAAAAAAA
>VXBW01003926.1:12040-45330 GCA_013400375.1 Thinocorus orbignyianus | reverse complement strand
AAAAATCAAACGGAGGGAAATGGGATAAAATAAAGAATGATGCGGATTATTTAACTGGATCACAAACCCGTTAATCCTGTTTCTTCCTAGTGCATAAAAGTCCCAGAAATCTGAAAGTTTTATTCCAAAGCAGCAGTGTGGTTGACATGAAAGGAGTTTCATCATCAAGGCCAGATGAGGGCTTTGAGCTGGTGGTTTGGATCATAGAATCATAGAATGGTTAGAGTTGGAAGGGATCTCAAAGATCGAGTTCCCTGCCCATGGCAGGGACACTTTCCACTAGACCAGGTTGCTCCAAACCCCATCCAGCCTGGCCTTGAACACCTCCAGGGATGGAGCAGCCATCCTTCCACACCTGCTCCAGTGCCTCACCACCCTCACAGGAAAGAATGTCTTAATACCTAATCTAAATCTCCCTCTTTCAATTTGAAACCGTTACACCTTGTCCTCTCACTACACTTCCTGACAGCCTCTCTCCAGCTCTCCTGTAGGCTCCCTTCAGATACTGGAAGGGAACCTCCTCTATAGATACCTGTCTCCCTCCACTGATAACCAGAGAGCCCATTTTTGGGTGGCAAAAGTGTGTTATGTAAGGTAAACTTTACCCAGCTTGGATGCATTGCCATAGGTTTTCCATATTACCCTGCCATCATTTCACAGGCACGAACACTCCAGAACCAAAAAACCTTGAGTGGGACCTTCTCCTGTTGGTCCATGCACCAACAATTCCTCCGCAAAGCTGGTGGGTTATTGCCATGTGAGGGCTATGGCAGGTGGCTCCACCGCCCACTCTGAGACCATGCCCTGCTCCATCACCTGCCATCCCACCCAGGATCTTGGTACCTGCTGCAAGCCCATCACATTGCAATAACATTTCTCCAAGCCAGGGTGTCTAGAAAACACGGCGGAGATCAGAAAACAAATTTAGGAAGCTGAGCCAACACCATAAGGAAGGCAATGCTAGGTTTTACGGACTGAAGAGAAATCCTTCAGGGAGACAGCCCTTTGCATCATAAATAACGAATACACATCCTGCTACAAGAGCAAACACCTATGGCTTATATAGCCTTATAAACCAAAATATTTTTGTTAGCCTGCTTTGCCTTAAAGTCGAAATGCCAAAGGGAAAGGAAACTTGTAGACAGACAAAATGACTTGCGCGCATTTTCCCTGAAGTCTGCTAGATCCCATGAGAATTTTTCATTCTAATTTAATAAAGAAGGTTAGAATCCATAAACAGCTCCTTGAAGTGAAATTTCTCCTTTGCTGAACTTGCATTCAGCCTCCCTACCTCTGTCTCTGATCTTGGCTTAGGATGACGGCTAATTCAGATCTGACAAAAAAAGAGATAGCTCCGTAATTGCTTATGCAAAGGACACCTTATCTGTTTCAAGCATAAAGTCTGATGGAAGAGAAAACTTACAGTTAGAGAGGGCAAAATATATTTTGTTCTTATTTGGGCTGGTTTAAGCTTTGGGGAGTGAAACATGGGGGGGCTGTTTGTTTGTTTCTCTGTTTGTTTTGCTCTGGGAATGCAGCTCTTAAAACCATTAGTCATCTCAGAGAAATTAAACTGAAGAAGCAAATACAACTGTGAAAAAGGTATTGATGCCCACATGAACCAAAATGCTCTTTTCTTCTAAAATAGAAGAAATAATAATAATAAAAGCTGCTCTTTCTGCTATTTGATTTTTAAGTATATTGAGGCTATGAAATGCAAACAAGTCAGGGATTTTTAGTACTGATGTGCTAAAAATGTGCAGGGAAGGAGAGTGCATGAGTCCGGTCAGGAAAGCTGCCCACTCCATGTAACGCCGATGGAAAATGGAATATTTGCAGCAGAAAATGGCACTGAACTGGCACTGCGTTTCAGCGTATTCATCATGAATTACAAGCAGCACACTTGCACAGCCAACAATATTAATATTCTGACCTTAACACTCACATTAATATTCCAGAGCGACCCAGCCAAAGTGAGTGTGTAGCTAAGGTTAACCTTCCCTCTTCAACCCCCAGCCCTCTTACAACACAAAAATCAGAGGGCTGTCAGCACAGACCAAGACGGGCATCCCCCAGCAGCAACCAGGCAAGGCAGAAGAAGGAAAACACACTGGGATCTTCCCTGGGAAGGGCTTTGCCCCTTTCAGGCACAATTCTTTGGGATGGAGCCACAGTGGCACAGGCTGGTTCTGCAGCAGGACCAGAAGTGTGAACGTGCAACACATGCAATGTGGAGAGAATCACTGGATTGGAGCTCCCCTAAACTTTCCCTGGTGCAACTTCAAGCCATTTCCTCTCGACCTATTGCTTGTTACTTGGGAGAAGAGACTGACCCCCACCTTGCTACAACCTCCTTTCAGGTAGTTGTGGAGAGTGAGAAGGTCTCCCCTCAGCCTCCTTTTCTCCCAGCTCCTTTAGATGCTTCTCATAAGACTTACTCTCCAGACCCATCACCAGCTCCACTGACATTCTCTGGACCCGCTCCAGTACCTCAATGTCTTTCCTGTGGTAAGGGGCCCAAAACTGGAAACAGCACCCAAGGTGGGATCTCACCAGTGCCCAATACAGAGGTACGATCGCTTCCTTAATCCTACTCACCACATTGTTCCCAATACTGATGCTGTTGTCCTTCTTGGCCACCTGAGCACACTGCTGGCTCATTTAAAATATTAATGGCCAGCTTTGGATTCTTCATCAGCGATCTTCTGATCCATGGTGGCCCAGGAATCTTCATTAAATGCTGCGTGTGTCACGCAGAGTTCATGTTCAAAAGGACACTACTAAATCACACACAGGCACGAACCACTGCTGTGGAAAACACCAGTTGTTCCCCTCACCCCATCATCTGATGCTCCAGGCACGCCTGGGGAAGTCCTGGCCTGCCTGCCAGGCAGCAGCTTCTCTCCTTTTATATGTTGTCTATTACAGAACTTTCCCCTGAAAAGAAATGCCTGGTTGAAAAGAAGAGGACCAAGATCATGGAAAGCCTGAGGTGGCTCCAGAACGCCACCGGCAGTACCCATAGGGGAGCCCATGGAGCAGACCTCAGGGATAAGCTTGGGAGGCTCTGAAGATCCAGATCTCTCCTGAAAAAGAAGAAAACCTGCCCCAAAGGCTAGAAATGCTGAATCTGCTGCATGCAAAGCTCAGCCTAGCAGCTCCCATGCACGACGTCTGTCCCAGCGGCCCATGTTGCACACACAGACCAACACAACCACGGCTGGTCCCAGAGGGAAGTTTTTCTTCAGTTCTTTCTGTAGTGATGATTTTAGAAGTAAAGACCCAAGATGTCAACGTTTTATTTAAGCAAGCGACACCAGGAGTACGTGATAGTCCACTCCAGCAGCTCCTTTTCCAGTCCAGCTGGATTTGGTGTCATTCTGTTGGTTGGATGTCAATCTGTG
Organism: Thinocorus orbignyianus; assembly: GCA_013400375.1. Lineage (NCBI taxonomy): Eukaryota > Metazoa > Chordata > Aves > Ciconiiformes > Thinocoridae > Thinocorus > Thinocorus orbignyianus. Next base: position 41,926 of record VXBW01003926.1, on the reverse strand, counting down.
CTTCTGCTGCCCTGAGGAGGGCTGTTGTTTGCATCAGTGAGAGATCGGAGCCAGGTCTCGGGGAGCCACTGGCAAACATCGGGACTGGAGGGATGATTTTCATCCTTAATCAAGGCTACAGGGTAACAGGCGAGCGGTGACAAGACAGTCTCATCTGGGGTCTAAAGGCACTTGAATTGCAAATGGTGTTTGTTCTGCTCTCTTTCGGTGCGCACGCACATCTGTGCCTGGGAGCAGGAGAAGGATCCACATGCCTTATCAAAAATGACTGAATTCAGTATTCATTTTAAAACATTAAAGCTTCAGATGGCTTCCCAGAGGTGGCCTTTATGTGACACAATTACCCTCTTGCTGAATCTTCCTTTTTCGCTCTTGCACGGCTTTCACTGGGGGAAATAGCACTAAAAGCAACTGCTATTTTACAAACATTATAGTCCTGGCTCTGACTGTTTGCCAAGACTTTCCATTAAGTGCAGGCTACGCCGAGTGAAAATACTATGTCAAGGCCAATATACACCAGGTAGAGTTTCATTAAGACCTTGGCTTTTATTGCCCTATTTGGCCAAGACCAAACAACATTACCTCTCTTTATCAGAAGATTTAACTTGCATGCAAGCCTACCTTGATTTTTATTGCTGAGTAACTTTTCAAGCCATTTGTAGGTGTAAGCACCAGCAGAAGGATTGATGAGGCGTGCAGGCTGCCTCACACGTTGCTGGCCTGATGGAAAAAGCAGCAGAGAGAAAGCAGTTCAGCTGTGGTTGAACCCAGGACGTCCACATGTGTGGATGGAAAGGTGTTAAGGCTTTGGGAAGATTATTTTTTTCTGCTCTCTTTCCTCACAGCGCTCTTTCCTTGGATTCTAATCCTTGGTTTTGGGTGAAACCTTTCAATGATGGTCCCTTCAACTTGTGCACTTCATGTCCTACAGGGACAGAAGTGCCATCCCTGTATGTCTTACTGTTAATGCTTGGGCTCTGGGTCAGACAGTAAGGAAAGGGCGTCCTGCAAGGGCTACCAGGGCATTTTTAATGCTCACATTTGGATGTGAGCACCCTGGAGCATGCTGCCAAACCATTTTTCCCATTCCCATGTGGCTGAAAAATAGGCAGGAGGCAATCATGTGGGTGAGGGAAGAGGAGGGAAGGAAAGCTTGGTCGGAGATGTCCTTGTGCCTGGTCTCCTGCTATAACAGTGATGGAACCCCTATCTCCCTTTCAAATATGTCACTGTCTCCTGGCTGGTGCTCCACCTTACCTTAGTAGCTGTATCTAGGGGACCAGCACTATGTTTTTAAGTTATAGGAAATTTATCTTAGCTTGAATAGTCCAATGTCAGCCGGTGAGTGTTGTAGCCTCTTTTGGGCAGCCACAAGAGGGCAATAGGACCAAACCTAGCTTCTCCTGGCTGAGATGTCCCATTCAGCAGAAGGGGAGGTACATGCAGAGCTCATCCCTGCAAGATGAAGGACACGTGCTGAGACCTGCCAGGAGTCAGGGAGGTGCAACCCTGGACCAAGAGCATCAGTCTGGTCCTGCAGCCCCCAGCCAGGCTGGCCTCAGGAGCCATGAGCAGGTTGCAGGCAGAAAACCCGTGCTGCTGCTCCCCTGGTCCTGTGTGGGGTCCAGTGAGGAGGGGATACCATCAATCCTGGCGCAGGAATCTTATTGGGAACCGTTCACCCTCCTGGCTCCATGGGAAGCAATCAGATTTTCACCACAGCTTTCAGGAGACAACAACTTCCAGCTCTGCAACATACAGCCAACGGGCATGTGGAATGATAAATGCTGTCAGCATATCAAAATAATCGTGTCCTTTGCCTGTATTAAAAGCTGGAGTGGTGTATTCACGCCAAAACAAACCCCAGTGGGAACCAAATACTTGTTCCCGTTGTGAAAGTACACATTGTAGCAGGGTTCTGCAATTAGCTGCATCAGAATAACGAAGAAGCCTGCTATTTGCATAGAACATCACTGCATTTTACTTCTGTTCTTCCCATTTAGCAACCTTCAAACAATTTTTAAAGAGGCAAGTAGAGGCAAGGACAAGAGGGAAAGCTGTGCGTTTACATGCTAAACACAGTGTGCCTTGAAAACAGAAAAAAAAAAAAAGCATTTGACTGTTGAATCCAGGTCAGGTCTGTGTGAACAATCCTTCTAATAGGCCTCATTACCAAAGGGAAAATTAGTTCTTGCTGTTGGAATTGTTATAAACGAGGGTTGTTAAAAGCCAAGTTTATTACTGTGAACCTGGACTGTATTTTAAAATGTTATTGAAGGCTTTCCAGTCGCCTAACAATTTTATTAGGAACCACTTAAAAGATCAGCTGAAAACGTGGTAATTTCTCTTCAGCATACAAAGCTGCTGTGGTTTTATATTTCAGATTTACGTAAAGCAGCCGTGGAGGTTAAAGATGCTGGTGACCTCCACGTGAGAACTGACTTAAAAACAGAGCTTAGCCAACGAGTTTCGAAAAGTCCCTCCCAAAAAAGCCTGTGGGGTGAAGATTAACATCCAACAGGTGAAAGGGGGCTACCAGACACTGGGGGCTGGCAATTCAGCATCAGACAGCTGTCTCAAATCCAGACCTAATCACCAGTAAATGAGAGTTGATAACTCCAAGTGGCCTATCTGCCAGGACGTGATGGTCTGAGTTTCTCAGGGACAGGAGCCCTGGCTGACAATCTCAGCAGAAGCTGGAGGTTAAACGTGCACCTCAACTGACCTGGGTCGGGCTCCTCATGAAGCAAATGCTTCTGATGGTCCCAGATGTTTCACCAATGGAGCAGAGTGCCAGGCTTCCCTGCTCAGAAGTTAAGGCTTCCTGGGTATATTTAATTGAGGTTTTAAAGACAAAGCACAAGGCAAGAGGTGTATCTTCACTGCAAGGTTAACTAGACTTGCCCCAGCAAGCCATTGCTGCAGCTCAAAGACATATCTCTTTGCAAAACCCTTTCTTCTGGGGTGCCCTGTTAAGAAGCACAGACTGGAGCTCTCACCCGCACAGTATTTTGGCTGTGGTGACCTGGGTGAGGGAATGGAGATGGTCATCACACCACAGCTGGTCATCACACCACAGCTGCTCATTCTCCCTGAAAGCCTGTCTGGAGCAGGGAAGGGCGCAACACAAGTTTTCCCACTCTTTGTAGCATGGGAATTGAGGACAATCTTCTTGCAAACCAGGAATCATGGGATGTGCTTCGCGCTGTTGAGAGCCACATTGGCACGGGCACAGCATCCGGGTCCCTATGTAGGGTGGACACCAGTCCCACAGACACCATTCCAGCAGCCAGGGAGGCACCACCAGGTCGGGTAACTCCGCAGCAGGGACATACCCTGCTGTAAGGGATATGGCAGGGACAGCTGAGGAGGATTTCATTCCTTCAGCTGGATGAAGGGAGGTCAAGACAGGCCACTGACCTCGTCAGCTGATCTCACAGGGGACAGCCCAGCAGACACCAAGCTCCCCCTTCCATCTGCCTCTGCGATCTCCTGGAGCCCGGAGTTATGCAGAAGGTTTTGCTCCATTTCCCTCCATTGCTATCATGTCAGCTCGTGGGTAAATTGCCATGACAATTAGGGAGAATAATGGCGAGATGTGACATATGTTTCTTTTACTTCAGCACTGTCGGCTGAAAACTGGAACTAAAATGTACCAGGCAGCTCCTTCCCTGCCTCTGGAATTTCATAGATGGTGACTCCGAAGCATTAAACAGGCAGAAATAATTACACTTGCACAGAGTAAATTAAAAACAATGAGAAAGTGCATGATTTTCTTTGTAGTAACCCTAGCTTGCAGCGATTCTCTGTTTCAGATAAATAGAGTAGATGCTGCGAAGCCTTTTGGAGGCTAATCAAAACCTCTAACACGCCAATAAAATCTTCTCACAGCTGGAGCCAGAGAGCAGCATTAATATTTACTAGCCAATGAGTATATTTACATGAAAGAGAGGATTCTAAGAGTATCTTCGATACGCAATTAAGGCATACACATGGGCTGGCAGGAAAATAAAATAAATCTTTTATTATGTCTATGCTAACATCTCCAGTAATGGGCTGATAATTACCCCTGCATGCAAGGTTCTTGCAACAGGGAAGGTTTTGCTCCAAACTTTATTCTCATTTAAGCACATCTTGAAGTCAATTCTGGCTTCTAAATTGTAGGACTCAGAGGAACAAAGGTTTAATTTGGGATCAACTACTTCACCACAACAGTCGACTGAGATTTAGTGTGAGAACTATGGATACATTTCACAAGTGCCCGGGTAACAACAGCACTCGGTTGGTGCTCAAGGCCAGAGAAAAATATTTTGTAGGGCAAAATACATCACTTTTAACCAGAAAATATGAGTTTACATTCCTTTAGGTCTACCCTTGCCTTTGGTGGAGTAGCCTTGCCCAGGCTGGGATCTGGCTTGTGAGGTCCACCTGAGTTTGCAACAGAGGGCACTGGGACATGCCAGTGACATCCCTGCCCTTCACAGGTGGCCTACTTCCACCCCACCATCTTTTACTGGCACATAAAGACAACCCTGTTAGGCCAGAAGAAGTAAAAGTATTTAATATATTAACCAGGTTGATGCAGGAAACAGGTCAAAAGCGCTCACGGAGGAGGAGAGAGGCTCTGCACATCTCTCCATCATGACTCCCTCCACATCATCCACACTCATGTAAGGGTTTTCCCAAGGAATGCTACATGTCGACAAGCAAAGTTGCCTTAGGGAGCCACTTACATTTGTATTTTATTTTTATCATCTGATCTAACATATGTTAATGGGCTTCTTTCACACACATGGACCCTCGTGATTTACCTGAAGGTCCAAGGCTGCACCAAAGTAGGGATGTTTTGCACAGGGACACTTCTCCATAGGTATGAAAACCCAGCTTACAGATCTTGTCATTCAACCAGTGACAGATCAAGCTGTAAACATGTTTCAGCAAATTAACCCAGCAAATGGGTTAATTACAACAGTGCAGGAGTGCCTGTGGTGTAGGTACAGGAGCTTACAGTGAAATGCTCTGGACATTCATTCCCAAAAAGCACCTAAGTGGGAGGTTCTGCTGTGAATTGAGTAAGGCTTTGCTGCATTAGGACCTCAGTCTATCCTGTCATTCTAGGAATGTTATTTCTCATTATTACATATTTTTTATTGATTTTAATTTCTGCTACAGGAACATCAACAGAATATCCCTTGTATCACAGACTAAAATAGCTGAAAAATGGGAAAAGGAAATACTGTTGGTTTTCAAAGAATGAATGATTGCCTACATCATCTCACCTTGAACTGTTTGAACCATAAAAAAACTAAGCATCAGTCTTAACAAAAATTATTTGTATTGGGTCTATCAGTCATTAGTGGCTCCTTCTACATCTTTCAAGGTTCTGTTATCAAAATGTTAACAAAAACATTGCTAGTGAAGGTCTGGGGCTTTATCCCTCCGAAGAAATTTCAACATCCAATTTATTTACCTTTTTTTTATTATTATTTTTTCTCTCAGCTTGGCTAATGGAAAGTCACCAGCATCAGTTTCATGTTACTGGAATGAGTTTCACTTTCAGGTTGTCTGAGCTGCCATATTACAGCTGCCAGCACCGCAGGAGGATATTTATTGCTCCAAAAACAACGGCTCCCACTGGATTCAGAAAACAATATAATTGCAGTACTTTATAGGGCATCGGTTTCATAAATGCCGGAGGTGATTGGCCTCTCCCCCACCCTCAGAGTGCTTTTCCTTTCCCCTCCCTCTGCTCCCCCGGGGCTAGGACTGGGACCACTCTAAGCCAGTGATGTTCTCTGCGTGACAAGCGTGCTGACGCACTGAAAGGAGAAGGGCATTAATCACCAGATTAAGCCTAAAACCACACAAGGGAATTGCTAAGCCAGGCCTGGGGTCAAGTACAACCAGCCTTACCCTTCCGAAGCTGGGAACCACACCAAATGTCATCAGGCTACCCACAGGCAGAGCATCCTCCTGCAGATCCCACCGCGTGTTGCTTTTCGCCTCCCCAAACCAGAGGTGCTAATTTTCATCCGGGACTAAGAAACAAAGGTAAGGTCTTGGAAGAGATTCACAGGTTTGGCTGCAGGACAAATAACTGAGCGTGCTCGTAATGTTCAGAGGAGGGAAAGAAAGAAAGACAGAGTCCAGTTTGTAGTTTGTCCTATCTTCCTCTCCAGCATTAGCAAACATTCACTGCAAGCCACGCTTTCCAGAAAGAATTTGCACAGAAGAGGGGGGAAAAAAAATAAAAAATGGAAAAGTATACCACCACAGAGTTGGTTACTGATAAGGAAAGCCGCTGTCTAATTTTAGGCAAAGAGACAGAAAGAAAAGTTAAGAAAATTGATACATTTCTTAGGTGAAAAGAAGAAAGGCAAAGAGGGTTCTTCAGAGTGAACAGAGGCCAAGAATGAAATCCTGGTCCCTGGGCACAACCCAGCGGTTGGCAGAATATTCTCCATAGGATTTAGGAAGAAATGTTCTTAACTTTTCCATATGAAATTTTCCATGCAAAGGAGGGGGGAGGAAAAAAAAAAAACAAAAAAACAAAAAACAAAAGGAATACAGAGAAGTGCTATAGCTTTGGACCTTGAGTAGGGGAAGCCATAGTTTAAAGTCACCTGAGAAGTTCACAAGAAGATAGTCTCCACCAGCACAGCTTAGCTGTGTGGTCCTTCCCCCATGGTGCCAGCCAAGCATCTCCTTCCTGTCCCTGTGCAGATTATCACACATGTGGGGCACCAAATGCAGGTGCCAGAGTGGGTCACCCCCAACACGTGCTGCAGGTGAGGACCTCAGCAATGACAGTGCAGTAGCAGCAATGCAGCCTGTCCCAAAGGGGACAGGGAAAATACCAGCAGATACTCAAAAGCAGAGAGCGTTTCTGGAAACAATAGTTTACGAGGAGGGGTTTAGAAAAGTTGTCTGGGGAAAACAGGCAAGAGCTGCCCCATTCAGAGTTCATGGGATCTAATTTCAGAGGCATTGCAGAAAATTCTTTGGCTTTCAGACACAAAATAAAAACCATTAGGACTATAATTATGGGTTGTTTTTTTTTAAAAAAGAGAGACAACAATCCTTGGCCCTACATGGAAGCTGCACAAAGCACGTTTAAATGTACCCTGATGAAGTAGGTGATGATTTTTTGAACACTGAGCAGTCCCTGCCCAGAAGCCTCTTCTAGAGAAAGTTCGAGGTGCTGGTTTTGCTCCTGCTGGTGGCTGGTGTTTAGGTAAGCTGATAATCAGCTTTTGCTTCTAACACAGTTTTAAAAGCCAGCTGGGCAGGTAAGAGTGTACGAGAGGTTTGAACATGCCCAGGGCTGAATTTATGCTGACACTAGACTGTGCTGTCATGCACACAGCTAAGACATGAGCTACGCAGCTGCTGCCAGCAAGCCCTGGGAGCTGTTTATTTTGTCCAGTGGTTGTTTTTTATCTAAGCATGCACCAGCTGGGAGCTTCTCTGGTGAAGTGAGCTTGCCTAAAGCCACGCTTCACAAAGGGTTATCAGTTATTTAGAGAGGAGACCAATGCAGGCATTAGTGGAGGGTCAGAGGAGATGTCACACCCTGCTCGGCCAGGTCAATATCCAAGCCTTTGTGGTCTTCTGGATGCCTGGTGGCATGGGACACTCCAACCCTGTTTGCATCCTCACTTCTCAGGGTTTGTATCTCTGTGACCTTACAGTGAAGTCATTCATGTCCAAGTCCCTAAAGGCATGGCTCTTTGAGGTCACATCTGTAGCAAAGTTGTATTAAAAAGGGGGATGGTGGGACCTCATTCTCCAAACCGACTCATCACCTCCTCAACACCTTGATATTCCCAAAGTAGAAGAGAAAGGATTTTATTACCCGCTGCCTGCATTTGTACAGCAATTGCTCAAGTCATATTTGGTCTCAAGATCAGAGGCCTCGCAGCAAAATATAAAAACTTACATTGCAACTGATTGACCTGGTGAGATTTGCCAGCCGTGACTTTCATAGCTGCTCTGACTGACTCTAAAATCCTAAGGCCCCTTTTTGCTGGTAAAACATCTGGCTTGCAGAGTCTGTCACAGCATGCTGGAGGGGTACAACTAATTCATTTCATAGCCACTTCATTGTGCCTAATGCAGCACGAAGATAATAAAGCAGCTTCACTTGAAAACACTAGCTCCCAGGTTGGAACAACAGATTAAACTGATTAAATCTGGGCCACATCGCCCCGTGGGGCAATTCATAATGTCAATGGGACATTAAACAGTAGGACTTGTCCTCATAGCAGTCAAATCACATACCACCCAGAGCCCACTGGAGTGCCCTTCTGAAAAAGTCCATGTCAGGCCACGAGTCCTAATATCATGCCTGTGAGTCACCATAAAGGACCACCTCATTGAACGTTAGGCAACAGGAGTGTATCTACAGTTAGTCCCTTGGCCAGTTCACAAAAAAAGGCAGGGAGATAACCCACTGTGTACACAACGCTGACAACACCAAGTATTTCACAAAATCCCCTTTCATTTTCCCGGGAAGAGCTGCTTTTGATCAGGTGCTGATGGGGGTTTCCAGTTCTTGATCGAACCAGCATTTGCTTCACTCGGGCTCTGGGCCATTTGGAGGTGGTTTCCAGGAAGGTCAGTTCCCTTTTGCTGCTCCTGCCACCTGGGTTGGCAAACCCAGGACACACAGCACAGTCCCAGCCCATTCCTGGGACTTTTTTCCTGTTAAACCATAAATCTCTCAGGCTGTTCCCATCAACTCCGAGCTGTCTCTGCCACTAGTATTACATTGGGAAGCCTCTTTGTGCACCTCAGAACCTCTGAGGGTTTTATTATTATTAGAATTGGCTTGAAGGAAGCTTGCAGGCAGCCCTGACATGAGCCATTAGCTTGTCAAGGACATATATTTGTAGCTCAGCAATTACGGGACTTTGCAGAGCCTGGATCCACAGTCTTTGTAGCCCAGAAGCAACTTGTATGGGCTGCTTCCTGAAGGAATGAAGTCAATAAAATGCCATTGCCTTTCAACTAAAATGCCACTGCTTTTAGACTCCTATCTGCACATACAACCTTTGCTTACTGAAAGAACCAACAAGAAGGGTTCCTCTTCCCAATCCCACCACATCAAAAGAGCATCCTTCACTCCCTCACCCCTGATCCCACTCCCTCGGCAGAGTTGCAAGGGAATCATCAGAGTGAGGGCACCTCCAAGTTGTGAAAGACCAAGGGGCAAAGAAAAGCCCATGGGCTGGAAGCTCTTCTCTGGAAAGATTTGAATTCTCCAACTTGTTTGCGTTAAAATCTCAAGGGCATTTAAACCACGTGGTGTAAGGAGCCCAGCTGCTGCGGCGCCACTCCAGAAAGAGGCAGTCTCCGATATTAATGGGATTTAATCCCACTGGTTTGCAGATCTCCTCCTCTCTAACTCTTGCTGTCCCCAAGGCCTCCTTTTGAGATGCTCCTCACACAGCCCGCCGAATGTCGGGATGGACAATTACCTCTGGTGATTGACAGGAAGGAAGAGAGCTTCGGCAGTCATTAGCAAAGGCCTTCACTACCACAAAACACACTCGTCTATTATTTTCCTTTCCTAAAACGCAGCTTGTGAAAAGAGAGAGACAGAAAAAAGAAGGAAGGAAAGAAAGAAAGAAAGAACGATGGGCAAAGAGAACAAGCTTCTTTTCCCATCTGTAAACTAAAAGCTCTGGTTTCAATTTCTATGTTTTCTAGCCTGAAGAACTGTACAATTCCTTTTTAAAGAAATATATAAAGTGTCATTTGATAAAAAGAAGAAGTTTGCTCTCTAGTGGCTGAATTTAAATAGCTCAAAAAAACCCACAGGCTGCTGAAGAAAGGGAGAATTTCATCCAAAATGTGCTCGGGTCCTAATCTTTGTGCCACTAAATATTTGCTCTTTGCCAATATTTACTATTGAACAACTACCTATGACCGGTGGGATTGTACTAAGGAAAACCAAAGTGCACAGTATTAAGATCTAATCCCATGGAGTTTCTAGCTGGAAAAGGAAATTCCTTCTGTCTCTATATTCTTCCTGATGTGGGAAGGGTCTAGGAAGGGGTCTGAGGGGTCAGCTGGCATGGGAGAACATGCCACACAACCCAGAAGTCACTGGCCACAGAAGCATACAGTGAGACCGCTGTAGCAGTGACTCTGGCTGGTGGCATGTGGCTTTTGACCACAGCAGGTCAACCCTGCTATACGGCACTTCTATCCATTGTGGTATTTTTGAGCAAGGACTGGCTTGTGCCACCACCAGCCAGGATGTCATGGGATGGGAGAGCACAGGACTAAGGGTAGCTGATGTCAGGAGGGGGCAGGAGGAAGACCACAGACCCCCAGACCCATCTCCAACCCCAGGGCACCTTGTAAAGCTGCACGGGCCATGTCAGGATACAGAAGAGACTTCCACATTTCTGCACATTTATGTTTCTGTCCCTGGTCTTTAGTCTCAGCGATTTCAGAGGAAGAAGATCCAGTCTTCTTCCCTCACTCCCATGGTGGAGACCACCATCACAGCCCCTCAGACCAGATGCAGACCCCAGCGCCTGGAATCGGGAATGTGCTTCTAAGAAATGCTTTTTCCCAGGGCAGTGCCACTGCCTTTAGGAGAAGGTCAGCAGCAGGTTGTCTGTGTGCCACCACCACCTCATTTCTCTGCTTACAGCACGTCTGGGCAGGAGAAGCCGGGTGCCGCAGCGCCATGGGATTAGATCAGCAAAGGTAATGAACCAGACGTTTCCTATTAACCACTAAGAGGGGAAAGGGACAAAACAAAGAACCAAACCAAATCTACAGCTTCAGTGAAAGCCAACCCCATCCCCTTTTTAATTTTTTTTTTTTTTTTAGTGCTATTATTTCCTGGAAAAGCCTGCGAGACCTTCTGCTTCAGCAGCCAGATAGAGAAGGAGACGAGGCAGATGAAAGTGACAGCCAGGTCTCGAAGGCCCACCCGCTTGCAAGGCCCATTCCCAGGCAGAGTAATTGCCAATCAGAAGCAAACTACTTTATAATTAAAGCATTGTATGAGCTAGGGGATGTCTGGGGCTTTTGCTTAATTGCCAGACGTGGCAGGGAAGCACAGAAGCATAGAGAGAGAGCGGCTCAGGCAACACTTGCTGAAATCAGGGAGGGTTTTGCCACGGAGCTAATCCAGGGCAGGAACACAGGCACTAGCCATCCTCCAGCCAAATCCTGTGCTATCTTAAGCCCAAGAGAGCATCCACACCACCTCCTCCTTCCACACACCTGGGGGCAGGCGGCCAGGCCCTTAGGGATCTCATTCCCAAAGGAGAAGCTCCACGCATTTTTGTCACCACGGATTGTGCAAGTTTGGGCCGTGCCCCATCACTTCTGCTGCTCCTGCTCCTGGCCCATTGCCCGGCTCACACGCTGCATTGAGGAGCCCTCTGTGGAGCATGGGCACTGCAAAGTTCTACATTTGGGAGTCCTTCTCTTTTAATCCCATTGTTCTTTCCCAGAAGGTGGGTCTGGGTTTGGGAGTCCTTCTCTTTTCTTCCCATTGTTCTTTCCCAGGAGGTGGGCCTGGGTGTTTGGCCATGATGCTGGGCTACCCCTCTTTAGCTTCCTGGCATCTTGTGCTCAGGAAATCATCTTTTGCAGCTTAAAACCAGAAAGAGGGTGCTGTGGTTACCCAATCTGGTCTCCATAACCTGGTTTATTTGGCCTCCCAGGACTGCGCCCTTCTTGAACAAAGGTGTATCTTTGAGAAATGGATTTTATGGGAGAAAATCAGCGTGATAAGGAAAGTCCACCCCTGAGATCGACCACTGCACGTGGGAGAATCTCACCCCACAGAGCAGAAATTATATTACTGGATATGATTGTTGAATTTTCAACTTGAAACAAATATCGCATACTCATTTACAGAACAAAGCCATCCACACCTCAGCCATATTTCATCATTACAGCATTGCAGCATTTCAGAGTTGGGGTTTTTTTAAGTTTGAGGTTAGTAATACTCTACAGGGAAAATGCAGAACCATCCTGAGAAACCATTTCTGAGTTTAATAAGAAAACCCTGGAGATGAGGAAGTGACTACATCAGTTTCTAGAGCTGTTCTTTGGCTACAGCATCATTTCCTATTATGAGATAGTCCAGAGTGACACAACATTGGTGGGAACCAGACCCAGGTTTTGGGGCTCTTTGCAAATCCCTAACCTCCCCAGTAACCACCATCCTCTTCCAAGTTCCTCCGGCACCAGCTGCCTCAGTGTGCTCTCTGCACATCATCAACTGGACCACATGGAGAAACTTCAGAGAAAGACACTATTAATCCCTTCCAGAAAGGACCACCAACCCCTTCCTCTGACACAAGGCAACAATAATATTACTGAGCATGGAGTTAGGTTGATGTTCAGACCAAAAACATTGATGTTCAGACCAAACAAACCAGAACTATGCCAGTGGGACTGACAAAACAAGACATTCGCTTTCTTGGGGGTCTTCTCTTCAAGCAGGTCTGAAGAAAAAGAAAATGTTTACCAGCAATCTCCTGCAAATATCAGAGCCCTTCCAGGATGTAGAAACACCATATATTCCCCTTTCTTCCCACCAGTCCTTCCAAGAGACTAAACCTACCAGCTTGGCCATGATATCAGATGACCTTCTCCAGCTGCTCTGCTCCTCACATGATAGAATCTAAGCAAGGTACCACTGTCACTGTCTTATCTGATCTCCTGCATAACCTGTCTCAGTGGACCTCCTGGAAGTGATCAAAGGTCCACCTTTAAGAAAAACACTGTGAAATATAAGTTCCTCATGAGGGAGAAACCACTTCAACCTCGGTTGAAGCCACTGAAGTCCAATGACTGATACAATAAGAAAATGCACCTCATTTTTGCCTGAGTTCAATTACTTTCAGCTTTCACCCACTGTTTTTTCTGTTCATCTGCTAGAATGATGAGCATTCTGCCATCAAATATTTGTCCTCATCCAGGTGATGGTAAGCTGTGACCACCCCTCTTCTCAGGTTTCTTTCCAATAAGCCAGATAAGGGAGGCCCTGGAGAGTTTCTAACATTCCCAGATGTGTGATTTCATGTTAGATCCATGTTGAAGCACATGTTGTTCACTTGCACCCAGCTGAACAGCCAGTCCTCCTATGACCTGACCTTAAACATTGTCTGTTATCATCTGCATGTGTCATCACCAATGGGTCCTCCTTCCACAGCAGCAATAACATGTTCAGTAGAAACACAGCTTTTGGATAGTGATTTGTATCTGTGCTTATGGACTGATCCCCAGCAATCTAAGAAGACAAATCTAATGCCATTTAGGCAGATCAAAACCAGGAAAGTAGATCTTATATAAAGGATGGAGATCTTATCTGGGAAGCAGCGATCCCAGAAAGGACATGAGACAAGGCAGCAGGTTGATCACCTGGTCCCTGGGATGTGGTGACCTTTGCTGGTCAATCTGATCTCTCATTAATGAGGAGAAAGGGCAGATCTTCCCTGCCTTGGAGGTAGAAATCTGACAGGGCTAAGCATGAAGCCCTGCTTCCTAAGTGGCTTCCCGTCAGGAACAACCCCTCCTGCCTACAGCCTGTAGACCAACCTGGATGTGCCTGGTGGGGTCCCCCCTGGCTTCTGAGGCTGGACATGCCGTTCCAGATGGAAGGTGAAGTCATCCAAGTTCCACCTCTCCTGCACCTTACAGCGTGTGGGGATGCTGGCAGGAATGGTAAGCAGTTTGGGAAGGAGGGAGGGAGGGGTGAAAATGTGTTAGTGCAACGTGACAGGAGTAGAAATTACATGGTACCACGCTTTGATGTCTCCCCTAATAACCTCTCAGAAACAGTTTTTCTGATTTCCTTTATGGCGCTGTCACACGACTAGATTAGATTTTGCCTACAGACAATCCAACCCAGGCTTCACCAAAACCTAAGGCTCTCTGAACAGGACATGCTGGAAGTTCGTTAGTGGTAAGTTACACTTCAGCAAAGCTGAATGTTGTANTTTTTTTTTTTTTTTACCAGTGTTGAATCTGAATGAACTCCTCTTTTGACTCAGCTTTCATTCCCTGGAATCTAAGACCTTATGTCCCCGTTTTTTAAAGAGACTTAGTTCCCGTCTCACTGAAAGTGAAATCAGGGCTGATTAATTCTGTTGACTTGGGTGCTGTGCTGTGAACAGGAGATGTCTTTTAATGTAGCTCAAACTTCTTTTAAAAGTGTATCTAAGGAATAAAAGTGAATGATGAGGTTGTTCTTATGTATTCTTAGTGTTGCCAGGGAAACCATTTCCTGCCTGTATTTATCCCAATTCATCTCTGTTTTTTTCAGGGAGGGGAGGTAAACCTTCCAAAATAAACAGACAATACTCTGAAATGAAGGTACTTATTAATGAGACGGGGTACCCCCAAGATACACAGCATGGGATCTGGTACTTTTCCAGTCGAGGTCACTAGTTGAAATACATTCCAAATTAATAGGTTCTGAAAAGAAAGAGAAAAAAAATAGATATGTCTGTATTACTGGTGATCTGTGTCTAGTCCATCTTGGACAGGTCTGTATCTGGGGGGGGAAAAAGCATCAATCAGTATTGCTGTGTGCAGCTGCCTCTTGATGTCTATTCCCACCTAGAGCTGGCTCTTCCAAACCAGGCTTGATGCACATCTGGAAAGCACTGAAAGCATCACAGGGACTTGGTAATCCTCTGAGTAAGGAGAGGAGCTCGTGGTGGACCCATGGAAGCACTTGTGGTGCTCACAGAGCACCTTGTAGAGGATCTGCTCCCCATACAAGACCCACAACACAACTACCTGCCACAGACTGACATAACGTGGCCAGGATCCTTGTTCCTCAGGAGTCAACTGACTATATCCTGAGAACACATACCAGAGATGGAAAGAAATGTGTGCAGTTGCTGTTGGCTTGGGGGGATTGACTGCACCTGAGAAAGGGTGCCCATCTCCTTCCCTCTTCCCAAGAAGGAGTCCAATGCTGAAGAGGGATGGTTAGACCCATGTTTATGCCATTAACCTAGAGCTCAGTTTCTCACTTTTCATGTGCTCTACAACTTCACCCCATGAAAAGTGGGTAACAGCCCTTCTCTATGTCACAGAGGGGTAAACACATAAAAGACAGAGATGTGGGAATATCACCTTCTTAAGGACTAAACAAATACTTTAAGTGACATATTGCCCTGTGCTATCAAAAATCATCCTGCCTTCTGACCCCAACAGTCAACACATCACTCCCCTTGCACTTCATAAAGTCCCTGGCAGCAAGCAGCTCTCTCAAATGTGATTCTCCTTTCTGGAAATCTGGAGATCCACCGTGTCCTAGAGAAAACAAAATAGCCCTGGGGCCCTCAGCCAGCAACATGCACTCAAGTTCCATGCAGACCCAATGGGCTGGTGCCCAACATCACAACATAACAATGAGAAAGCAAAAGCACAAGGACCAGGAAGCTGTCACACACCTGCCACAGGCATTCCCTCTGGGGCCACCACAGAATAACTCTGGAAGCCAAAACCCCTGGTGATGAGGCCAGCAGGAGGAAAAGCAGGGTGGAGAAGGTAACCCCACTTGCCCTCCTCGTCTCTGTTCAGGTGTGAATATCTCCTGCCGTGTTTTCCATTTTGCTGCCTTAAACATTCCTCATCATGTCAGAGCAAGAGTTTAGTGGGAAAACCCTCATTGAGAAGATTGTATGCAAATAAATTAAAATTGGAGCCTATTGCTAGAGACGTATGTTGTGGATCCCGTGGGTGTGTTTGGCCTGTAGCTTCTCAACTAGAGAAATCCTAACCCTGTGAAAGCCAAGGGCGTTCTTCCAGTGACTCCAGTGGGTTGGGGATGTGGCTCCTCACGTTTGGCGCTGGAGCATTTCCACTGATGTGCAAAGGAGGTGGCTGGCCTGGCAGGCACCGTGCCTGGCCATCAGGCTTTGCAAGACTCCAGGGATGGTAAAGAGTTGGGGTTTGGGGAGGAACTGGGCCTTCACACAAGCACCCAGAACATCCTACCATTTCTCCTCCTTTCCCAAAAGCGTGACCCAGTGTGCAACCAGATTCCTCCTGGGAAGACAACCAAAGCGGTGTTTTGAAAGACAGGGTCTCAAAACCTTTTCTGTTTCTGAGAGGGTTTACTTCGCTCGTCTCGATTGCCAGCAAGCTTAAGTCTATATCTCATTATGCCAAGAGTGGCGACAAAGGATTTAAATGATCAGCTTTTAAACCAGCCTAAATGAAAAAGATAAAACAGCATTATGGAGACAGGCCATCCATCTGCAGATGTCACAGGCTGGGTTAAATTAGGCAGTCTCGCCACACCCTTGCATTTGAGATAGCTCTGAGAGATAACTAAGCACAGATTTAAACCCAAAACAAAAGCAAACACACGAAGCCGCTCTAAATTCTGGGCAGAGAAAATGGGCTGAGGGTGGAGTTGCATTTTCTTGGAGGGTGAGACGCCCTTCCCATGCCCTGGGCTGGTGACGGTCACCCCTGGGGCATCAGGCTGGGAATGAGCCACCAGGGGCAGGGGTGGCAGGGGAATTCCTGGCCCTGGCTTCCTATGAAAGGGCACAGGCATGGCATTGCACCCGGAGCATTGCCTTGAGCACGGGGTGTGCGTAAGGGGAAGAAGCAGGGAGGCAGCACATGGAAGCAGACCTGTTGGATTCAGGTCAGAAGATGCAACTGATTCTATAGCTGTGCTGGCTCAGGGTGAGAAGAAACATCATGATTCCCAGCTCATGGAGCCGTCCCAGGCAAACTGGGGTGTGCACACAACTGCTCCATCAGCAGAGACCTTCAGTCAGCTTATTTTTAACGAGATCATAGCTGATGCCAAAAAGGGCACCATAGGGCCATGAAGATGTTCAGAGGGATGGAGCACCTCTCCTGTGAGTACAGGCTGAGAGAGTTGGGGTTGTTCAGGCTGGAGAAGGCTCCAAGGAGAACTTACAGCAGCCTTCCAGTACCTAAAGGGGGCTACAAGGAGAGATGAGGAGGGACTCTTTATCAGGGAGTGGAGCGATAGGACTAGGGGTAATGGTTTTGAACTGAAAGAGGGGAGATTTGATTAGATATTAGGAAGAAATTCTTTGCTGTAAGGGTGGTGAGACACTGGAATAGGTTGGCCAGAGAAGCTGTGGCAACCCTGGGAGTGTTCAAGGCTGGGTTCAAGGGCTTTGAGCAACCCTTCCAACCTAAACCATACTATGACTCTACGATAGCTTTTGGAGCCCTTGGTTGCACTGCCACCACACCAGCCTTGCCTCACAGCTGCTACTCAAGTGTAGACCAAGAGTACTCAGCTCCTAAGTTACATCTCAGTCTGACACCCTGAGATGCGAGGGGGGAGTGAAGCACAGAGCTCTGCCAGACCTGAGCTGCCCCTGTGCAATGCCAGCCTGGGCTTCCCCAGCATCACAGAATCATAGAATGGTTAGAGTTGGAAGGAACTTTAAAGATCATCGAGTTCCAACCCACCTGCCATGGGCAGGGACACCTCCCACGGGCAGGGACACCTCCCTCTAAACCAGGTTGCTCACTGGGGAGAGGGAAAGGATCTGGACCCAGCCACATACCAAGCATCTCCAGAAAGGAAAAAAAAAGGCTGAAAATTGTCACGTGGGCAATTCCTGGAGAGGAAGCCTGATATATCCTGAACCCTCACTGAACCCTCACCGTGTCTTAGTTCTTGTTCTTGCAATCAAATAAAATTGACCTAACTTCATCATAGTTTGCACCTCCTACGTACAACAACCTGCACAATCACAGCTATTTGGATCCCAAAAATAGTTCAGAAGGCTACGTTTGACCCAGCTATAGCACTGATTTTGGTCCTAAGGGTTTATACTAAGGAACTCCCATGCACACAGCATGAGTAGTTTGAGTATGTAATATGAAACTATTAAAAAGGCTTTTGTTTTGTGGTATTTAGAGTAGTTCTTAAATCAAGACCCAGCCCGTCTCTCGACAGTATTATCCCTGCAACTTTCTGCTGTTGGGTCGATGGAAGGATGAAGTATCATCAGGGCTTCTTGCCAACAGGCGGTATGACGCAGTTAATTAAAGAAACATAAAGTTCATGTGTGATGCTAAAGATCACCTCTGTGCCTCTGAATGCACACTGGCATTAAATCAGCTGGGTAATGATGGGATAATTTTGTTCACCATTTTAAGCTGAGGTTTATACAGTCCATTATAGGAAGGAAATGTCATCTTATGATTTAGCTGAAGGTGATGTCAGACTGTATGGTCTATAATTTAGGCCAGATTTCCAATAATATTTTGATTTGATGACTCTGAAGTATGAACCTGATCAGTCAGATTTCTGAGCACCCTTAAGCATTGGGTGCTTAAAATAGCTGGAGATGCCAGAGGAGAGGATCACAGCTCTGCTGCCTCTCTGCTGCCCTGTGCACCTCCTCCAGCTGCCAAAACAGCTCTCTGGGGCGGCATTTGCTGTCTTTGCGTGGGTAACGGTCGGGTGGACACGGGCAAAAACTGAGCAACAGATGATAAGAAGCCTGAGAAAAGGTGCATCTCCTGCTGAGGGAAAATCATCAGGAAAACTGTGGCTTTGAAATGAAAAAAGGCAGTAGGGTAAAGTGTGGTGGTTTGGGCTGGGCTGGCTGCTCAAACTAGGACATAGCACCCCTGGTAAACACATGTCCATGGAGGGACAAGCGGCTATATCCAGAGCATCAGAGGCTTAATATGAAATGTTGCAAGAAACAGAAAAAAAAATCCAACAAAAAAAACACAACAAAACTCTTCAGATTTCATATTTTCCAGGTTGCATCCTCAGTCTCCACACCCTCTGCTTGGAAGCCCATTTTACCAGTGTCCAGAACACAACTGGCATGTGCTGGAAGTCAGGGAGAGAAGCCCATACTCCAGCCCCATTGTCCTTGGGGAAACACACACCTCGGGACATTGTGGGGTGGAGAGTCCAGCTCTCAGCAGGGTTAACCATTTCATGCTTCAGTTCCCATTTACCTGCCCCACCAGCCTCATACATCCCAACTCTTCAGTCTCTCGGGCTGCAAAGCCCAAAGTTTGAGCAAAACTCGTCAGTGATGACCTGTTTGTACAAGGTTGAGGGAACAGGGGAGATGAAATCCAAGGCAAGCCAGGCTGTGACTGGTTGTTGGACGGTACATCAGAGCAAGAATCACCAAAACCAGGAGTGTTTCCAAAAAGGGCACCAGCCGTATCATTCATTCCTGACGCAGTTACGCAGCTGCTACTTAAGCCAGTCCTTGTCATGCCACGGTTCCCTGATAGTATCAAGAACAACACCGACATTTGTCAAAACAGGATGACATCTAAAGATAGCATTGAACCTCAGGGAAAGGAATTTAAAAGAAAACAAATCACCATGGTTACAGTGTAGGGTGAGAAAAGTGTTCCCAGTGCGTGGAAACCTGACTTGGGTGACCTTTGCTGAGGGGGACTCCTGAAACGGCACTAAAGCTGTGCAGAGCCCGCAAGAGGAAAACAAGGGAGTCTGAGCAACAAGTGAAGATATTTTAATGTTCAAGGTTGCAAAGTGCAGCAGCTGCGAGTCAGACACCCCTGCGGAGCCCAAGGGCTGGGCCCAGGGGGTTCTGTGATTCGTAGCCCCAGCAGCTGGAGCCCACACATTGCTGCAGCACCAGCAGTGAAGAGGAACCAGCCAAAACCTCCACCACACGGCCAAGCACCTTCACCAACCCATCCAAACAGCCCGGCCAAGCCACGGCTCAGAGTTGTGATCCAGCAACGTGCTGAAGTCAGTGTTAGGCTGCCTAGAGCCAAGCCAAATGCCACATGGTGAAAAAAAACCTTGATCAACTAGCTCTGGCTACTCACACACTACTTGTTTAAAATCGTGGGTGGCTTAACCTCATATGAGTGTGTGGGGTGCTTGCTGAGGCACCCGTGTCGCTCTGCCTCTCTGCTGCATTGCATCCTCCCACGAGCAGGAGGCAACATAAATCACAGAATCATAGAATGATTCGGGCTGGAAGGAACCTTACAGATCATCGAGTTCCAACCCCTCGCCATGGAAAAGGACACCTCCCACCAGACCAGGTTGCTCAAAGTCCCATCCGGCTTTGCACACCTCCAGGGATGGGGCAGCCACAGCTTCTCCGGGCAACCTGTTCCAGCACCTCATCATCCTCACAGCAAAGAATTTCTTCCTAATATCTAAATCTGCCCTCTTTCAGTTCAAAACCATTACGCCTCATCCTATCGCTCCACCCCCTGACAAAGAATCCCTCCCCATCCCTCGTTGTAGCCCCCTTTAGGTACTGGAGGGCTGCTGTAAGGTCTCCCTGGAGCCTTTTCTTCTCTCACTTATCGCCTGTGGAGTATCAGCACAGATTCATAAAGCACTTCGTAAGGTTTGGTGTGAGAAGCTGCCAAAGGCCAGAAACTGCCCCTGGCTTGGAGAGGGGGGAACAGAAGGAGAGGATCACATCTTCTCACAGCACCTTTCACCTTTCCTCCTGCTGCCCCCACTGGCATAGTGGTGTTCTACTTCGTGGCTTCCCTGACCTTTTGGAGATCCTTCGGTGACCTGAAGGACAGTTCCTGCTGTATCCCTCAGCCTGAGAAAAGATGTTGCATCTCACCACAACCCTTCAGCCATCACAGCTACCACTAGGCAAACAGCCCACATGTACAGGTCCTGGCACAGACGCAAGCTGGCTGTGCTATCAGAGTGGTAGAAACGTAACAGAAATATTTGTCTTACCAGGCAAAACCAAACAACATGCTTGGTCTTCTCTTCCTTGCCTCTAGCATGACTCTATCTCAAACCTCACAAGCACTCGGGTAGCTAGATATCCATCTTTCACCACATTGTGAAACACTGAGACCCAAAACAGAAGGATGTTGATGTGGGAACTACTGATACTGTATGTTCCCGTAACTCTTCCAAACAACGTGTCCAAGAAAGTCCTGTTTTGGTGACTTCAAAGAGAAGGTCCGCATAAACCCTGAATTCAAGCTCCTGAATTTTTCATTTAGTATTTTTTTGGGGTGGTGTGGTCTTCTCCGCCAAGGGACCTCGTGGGAAGCTATGGTTGGATGGAGTTTCCAACAGTGTTTGCAATACTCCAGAGGGGACAGATTTGCATAAAAGCATCACTTCCACGCTGAGCTCAAAATAGTGTCACATAACCAGACTGTGATGAACTGACGAAAGTTTGTTCTGATGATGTAATCCCAAGCCTGTTAGGTAACACTGAAGGGTGGCATTGCCATGGACACGCGGATTTTGCAATCCTCCCTTTTCTAGCTTACTCAGGCACTTTAAGTTAAAGGCAGCTGAATTAGTCCCTCTATTTTCAGTAAAGTGCATCTTTGTGTTTCTGACTGGTCTCTATCCTCTTCCTACTAAGCAACAGTATATTCTTAAAGATTTTTTTTTACTGTACACGGGTAACAGGCTCAAACAACAGGCTCAACACACACAAGCAGTGAAGAGAACAGAAGCTTTACAATCGCACCTTGCACCCCAGCCAACAGTGGGATCCTCTGTGGTGTGAAGGAAAATAGCAAAGGTGCCTTAGCCCCCTAAAAAGTATCTCTGTTAATTAACACCAGCTAGTGCACTGATCTGGTGTCCCACATCCTTTTTCCCAAATGCTAAATCAGCATTTCAGCTATGTAGACATTAACTGATTTTTTTTTCCTTCTTTTAAATCAACAGTTCAAAGCATCTGACTAAAATTCCCTTCAGCTTTCACTTCCCACTCTTCTGACATCATCCTTTCAGTATCTCTGCAGCCATCACACAGTCCGGCCAGAGAGGAAGACTGAACAAATGCAGAAGCAGACAACGAACTTTCCCAGAATTTCTTCATCTGCTGCAAATAAGCCAGCCTGCAAAATGCAACGGAAAAGGACAAAATCTTTGCCATGTTTCTAATTTGCTACACACCTTCAAGACATGAGTTAAATCCACAAATGGTTATACTGTACAGCAGAACTAAATGCATGACTGAGGTTACAAACAGCTTTTATTGTTTACATGTGGCCACTGTGTAACATAAAGCACCCAACCATTTATTTCCCCAAACTAGTTGATATCAACACATCAGAAGGCACTGGGTATTTTGCTGCAGTTGGTTTTAATTTCTTTTTTTTCTCAGAACTATGTTGCAATATAGTTTTTAGCACGGAAATTTATCAAAAGTATTTACAGTTGGTTGAAAGTTCAAAGGGGCAAGATAGGAATTCAGATTAACTGGAAATCTAAACAAATGTAAAGGAAAATGAGGATCAGATTCCAAAAAGCTTCAAGTCCACATCGCAAGCCTAACAAATGTTCTTGATTTGTGTTGTTAAAGAAGTGTAAATTCCGTGATAAATTGATGTAGCTCCTGGGATGAATAAAATCAATAATGTAATAACAGTGAGTTAATACGATGCTGACGTTGATTGAGAATGAGTGCACAGAATTTGAGGTCTCCTTCCACGCACAAGGAGATATTAGTAAATCAGAGCCAGATTGCCAATTAAACCTTGTTATTTCAGGGCAAATGAATAAAATAATGTGTGATGAAGAGAGCAGGCTGAGAGTAAAGCTATTCAGGCGGAAACTGAGTGTACAGGGAGTCTGTGATTCCGGAAAGGGCACACGTGAAGAAGTCAATAAAGGCCTCAGAAGGCTTGCAGAACCTGATTGCTTGTGATGTCTTTTTCCCATAGTTATTTCTATACAGGCAAAGCCAGTGGGGATAGTTTCAAAGCAAAAGACCTTTACTCCAAGGAATGGAACTCCAGTTCACAAACTAGTCTTTCCAATTTGTCTTCAATTTAGCTGTACATTATTGCATTCCCTTAACACATAGTGAAACTGGTTGATGAATGGGCCTGCTCCAGCTCCCAGCAGACCTGTTCCCTGGGCATGTGTCTTTGTTGTTTATATTATACTCCCATCACGGGTGGAGAGTCAACCTTGAGTGATCCCTAGTCCTCTCCAGATACCCTGCTGAGAGCAACCGAGGGCTAACAAGAGGAATTTTTGGCTGTATTGTATTGTAAGTTGGTAAGTATTGGTTTTAAGTGTTCTGATTTACACTTAAATTCCTAGTAAGGTTTAGATAACTAGGAGTCAGGAGAAAATGAACAGAAACCCCAAAACAAAACGAGTGTGTGAAACAGAATAAGCCAACGAAGCCTATGTCTTTCTCTCTGTCCTTCTTTCCCCTTCCCCACCAGGATCCTCTGACATCTGTTAAGATTTCTCTCTCAGCAGAAGTGATATTTGAATTATTCGCTCTCCCAGTTTCCTGGAAATTTAATGTAACTTTGGCATTGCTGAAGCTTCTACATTTAGCTGGGCATCAGGGTAGAAGCCACTGGGAGGGAGGAAGAGGTACACACACATACACAGGGCACAAACTGTAAGCTAGGTTTAAAAAAGTATATGAAGTGGACTTGTTTTGAAGCAGGGAAAGGAGAATGTCTGTGGAAGCTCATGGTGCAGTTGGGTCTTGGCAATTACCTTTTGGACCAGACGTAGGGAGTCCACAGGAGCATCAAGATGACTGGAGCAACTTGCCCACAGGTATGCAGAAGGCCATCACAGAGCCAGACCTCGTGTTTCTCACTTCCAGTCCTCCACCTTGAGAAAACACAGACAAAAGTCTCTCTTTATCCTATGGCTGTGAGACTTACCCATCAGCTGGATGACTCCTCTGATAAAATATTTAGACATCTCCTCAGACAGATCACAACCTCTCTGTCTAAAGAAAATCTCTCCCGGGCAAAGTCCCCACTGCTGTTGAGATGAGCGATTCCCTCCTGCCTGGGGTTTGTGTAGGTCTCAGGCTCTCTGTGAGGGCTGTGCTGGGATCTGCACTGCACGCACCACTGGTGATGAATAATTACTCAACTGGTTACCAAATCTCCAGGCTGACTCCTATTGCTTGCACACCCTCCCCAGATGTATTGGAGTGGAGGATTTCAGAGAATGACCACCTAACCTTGTTTCTACTTGATCCCCTGCAGATTGGCTCATCTGCTTCAGCAGAAAGGGGAGATGAACCCTACATGTTCCCCAGGGGTTCCTGTCAGATCCTGGTGTCTTCTAATTACAATTCACTACTGTGTATAACTACACAGGCTGATAAGGAACGAGAGAGGGAAGATGTCAGACAGGAATGCCCTTGAAATAAGCTGTTCTAATGATACCATGTTGGGATCAGGAGGATCACATTATCCTCAAGTCCGTGTGAATGAACTGGGGCTATCTGGCAGTTCTGTAACTCATTCAGCTTTTTTTTCCTCGGAGTAAAACACCAAACTCATTCATTATAGTTGGCTTCGGGGCTCTTGGGAGCCACTATGAAAGCTCTCAATCTTCAACACGGACAGCTAATCTGGACAAATAATTTTAAACGGTTTAACAAACAGTTTGACCCCCTAGGTAAAATAACCGGAGGTTAAAGGGACATCTTGGTGTGCATCTGTAGAGAATATAAATTGAGCTGTTTATTCCTTCTCTCTGGAGCCTGGGCAAGGTTCAAATTCAGTTTATAAGCTTATCACCAAAATTCATTTTATAGAGTACCTTAAACATAAACTCCCACTCAGTCCGATCAAAGCTGAGCTACAATCAGTTCCCTTGTTCAGTCAGCCAAGTCGATGTTCTTAATCAGTATAAAAACATTAGAAGTCAAATGGTGGTTTTTAATAAAACGGGTTTGATCGGCTTCCAAGGAAGTGGCAGAGGTCTGTGGAGTGAAACATTCCTGCCTGATCCTAGAAAATGCTTGTGAGCCCTGCAAAGTGCCAGGCTCCGAGAGGACCCTGCAACTCACTTTCCACTGACCTCACTACCCCCAGGAAGAGGGTGCACCCCCTCACCCTTCACTCTAATCCACCTCCAGCCTGAACTTTTTGAGTTCCTACTCCTGAAAACTCATTTATCTCAGCTCCTTCCTCTGGATAATAACCAAACCCCTGGGCTTCGCCAGAGATCAAAGTATGATTGCTCCAGTTGTCACAAAATGTATTGCTTCTTTAGATGCTGTTGTTGCTTATCCAGACAAAGCGACTTTATGCTGCCAGGAAAGCCCACAGCAGCTGTGGATGAGGGAAGAGGACGATGTTTGGGAAGTGATATCCATCTGCCTTTCTGGGTGCTTGCTCAGTTGCTTTAGAGAGAGTGGATGCATGCCCAGGAGCAAAGCACAGACCCGGCTGTCCACAACAGCCGCTTGTTGGTAGCACTCCCACAACTCTTTGCTGAGCACAGGCCCATAGATGACAACCTCTGCTAAGTGGCCATGCCACATACATCCCAACGTGCCCCACAGATCAGCACATCTGGCTAAAAGCTAATACCCTTTTCTGAACTTGTTGAACATACCAGCTGATACTTCCAGGTGGAGAGGAGCTCCCTGAATTCAGCCCACATCCCTGCACGGCACAGACAGGGGTAAGAGCCACGTCCTGGGCTGTCTGGTGCAGGTCATTGATCGATCACTCTGAGCACACCAGGAAATTAGCTATATTGCCCAAGGCTTCAGTGTGATTTGCATTTGTCACACAGCTGGATCTCCCCAAAATAGAAGAATCAGGAAAAATAGAAGAATCAGGATGACACTGCCTTGCAATCAGGTCCGTGATGGGCTCCCAGGCTTCCTCATGTTTCTCTGCTACAAATCATCTTATTCCAAGTCTTCAAGCACTGACTGCCAGAAACCATTTTACCAACCAAAGAACAGCTCACGTATGTGCCTCCACAGGGCTGAAATAGAGATGATCAAGGAACACTCATGGCACAGAGAGAAAGAACCAATGGGGAAAATAAGGCTGCCAGGAAATAAAATTATTCTCTGGATTAGCTCTGGACTGAAAATATTTAGGGCCAGAAAGTTAATGGGAAGTAAATTCTGATCCATGCAATTAAGCTACAGTAAGGAGGCAGCAGGCTATCTTAGGTTCACGTGCTGGGAAAAAGAAAAAGAACTAACTAATGAAGATGTGCTTCTACGTTTATGACATCCTCTCCTTCCTCCAAAAGGCTGTTAAGAGAAGTCGGCAATAAGACCAATGTAACTGAGATTGTCTGAGGAAGACTGGTTATTGACAGGACTTATTCACATACGGCAAGTCATAGAATCATAGAATGGTCAGAGTTGGAAGGGACCTTAGAGATCATCAAGTTCCAACCCCCCTGCCATGGGCAGGGACACCTCTCCCTAGAGCAGGTTGCTCCAAGCCCCATCCAGCCTGGCCTTAAACACTTCCAGGGATGGGGCATCAACAACTTCCCTGGGCAACCTGTTCCAGTGCCTCACCACCCTCACAGGAAAGAACTTCTTCCTAATATCTAATCTAAATCTCCCCTTCTCCCCTCTTCCAATTTAAAACCATTACCCCTTGTCCTGTCACTAGACTTCCTGACAAAGAGTCCCTCTCCAGCTCTCCTGTAGCTCCCTTCAGATACTGGAAGGCTGCTATCAGGTCTCCCCGGAGCCTTCTCTTCTCCAGGCTGAACAGTCCCAGCTCTCTCAGCCTGTCCTCATAGTCATCAACAAACATTTCAAGTAGGAAAACTAACCAAATTTGGCAGGAGGAGCCTTTTTTGCCCTTGGAAGTATGCTTGAAATGAAGCATCCCCTGCAGTTATCAGCTTTGCTGGACACATCACTATCTCAAGAAGTTTAACCAATGAAACCATAATTTCCCTTTTTTGGGTAGATTCTTCTCTCCCCATTAGGAGGAAGGAGGGATGTGTCCACACACCGGCTGGTGCAGGGAGCTGATGGGAGGGAGCCTCCAACCAGGAGGTTGGAGTGGGGAAGAAGGAGGAATTTAACAGGAAATTTTCATTTCCATTTATTTATAGGTTGATGGCTTATGCATGACTTGGTCATTTAAAAAAAAACACACTTCAAATAAAAGCCAGGAAAAGCACCTGATCCATCCTACCAGTTTGTTATACACACTACCAATTTAGGCAAGTAGAACAGCTCCCACAAAGCCTGAACAACTGAGCCCTACTCCATTCAGAAAATCCGAGCAGGAAGCAGAAAGCAGCTGAAGTTGTCTGAGATTCCACACTTTTGAGAACAGGAGCAGTTCCCTGGGTTCCTCACAACAGACTTGTGATGAAATCTTTACGCCCACTTGTTAAAATCTTTATCTGATGCCCTAGCAATATCCTGTGAGTAATCCTTAGCTTCAGGAACTACACAGATCATGTATTTTCATCCTGATGTCATTATGGCTTTCATAAAAAGAGCACAGTCCTGAGTTTTTTTCCAAATCTCCAGCAGACTGGATGGAGTTGAGGAGGTGCACCCAGAAGCACACAGATCTCAAGAACCTCTCCCCAGGCTGGCTACCTGCTGATAATCCATCCTCTCTCCAACCATGTATATCTACAGAAGCCTACACATCATGTCAAAGCGCTGCAGCCAGTGCTTTCTTATCCAAACTATTCAATCCAAAGGAAAAGGTAAGCAAACTACTAAAGAAATTGAAATGAAGCACTGTTATCTCTCATTTTTGCCTTGTTAAGTGCCCATCAAGCTTATCAGCTTTGCCTTGTTAAGTGCCATCAAGCTTATCATCCTCCTTGTGTGCATCCTCCTCTCTTATCACCACAAGGGTGACAGGCAACTCAGAATTTCCTTCTGGAAGCCTGATCACCTTGCCCATATCACTGACCTCACAGCCCTGACCAGGTGTCAGCCACCCACCTTGGTACCCTCACAGCCCATTTCCACTTTGGTGCTTCTGCCCAGCTTCTTCCTGTTGACTCTGTGCTCAATTATAACTGCTACTGAAATCACTGACGGATACAGGACAGGAGTTGAGTCAGGAGATTTCTAGGAACAATACATCTTTCTTGTGCTGCTGAGCTGTCTCTCCCCGAAATGTTTGTGAATTAGGGATTTAAAGAAGCCATTTGTTATGGCATTCAGCAAGCAAGAGGCATCCTGGTTCTGGGTAATGAGATCTCTTCATTCAAATTCCTAAAAATGAAAAATAAATGCCTTGTTCTTCTAGTTCTTTGTAAGGTAACCAGTGCATGCAAAATATTGTTCACCTGCATTTTTCACCTGTAGTACACAGAAAATTATTATACAGAGTAGTCGCTGCATTGTCATTGAAAGGAGGCAGCTGACAGTTGATGTAAAGCCTGCCAACAAGACTTAGAGATGATAATTTTTGATGCACTGTTAACTCTTAGTCACGATATTTATTGCGCTCTGTGTGAGATAATGGCAGGTTTGATCCTGCACCTTTGAGTACAGGGTTTGTCACATATTTCAGAAGAAACAAGATGGGGTGTGTGTGTATCATTCTTTCCTCATTTTTGTTTCAGCTAAGTGAGACGAATCATGTAAGATGTCAACTGGATGAAACCGTAAAGCCTTCATCCTTCCCATCTTATGCTGATCACTAGGTGTTGATGTAGTTAATTGGTGACGAAGATATCAATAGGATGGTGAGAAATGTCCACGTTGAGTGATTTTATCTGTTTTACTACAGCATTTCTTGCATCTCCTCCCCGATGTTCATCGCTGTCTGAACCAGGATGCCAGACTGAAATTGGTTTGGCCTAGCACAGCAACCTCCAGCTTCCCACAAAGAAGAAGGGTGCATTTCTTCTTCTGCCTGCCAGACTGGATGCAGTGTCTGTGTGAATACTCACCAGACTGCTCCCTCCTTGCAGCCTCCACAAAAGCAAGTCCATGCTTCCCATATTTGCAGCCAGTCTCCTGCTCCCCTGACCCCAGGCTTCCTGCAGAGCCCACCAGGCAGTCTTCAGCTGGAGTGGATCCAAGAAGGGAGAGGGATGGAAAGGCAAAAAGAAGACAAGGAGGTGTAGGGGTTGTCTCACCCACCACAGGCACGGCTGTAGGATTTTTTTGCAGTGTCCCTCCCATCCTGCACGAAGAATCAGCTGCCTAACGCAATCACAGCTGAAGAAACTAACTTTGGGTGCCTGCGTTTAAATGTGAACAAAGAGCAACAGTGCCACTTCTGAGAGCAGGCTGAGGAATTTGAACACAGCAGCATTCCTGTAAACCCAAAGAATTAACCAAGGAGTGAGGGTCAAAAGACCCTCTGATGAAAAAAAAAAAAAAAAACCACGAAAAAAAAGGAGGCACAGTCTCAAAATACAAGGCTGAGATCCTAGGAAGAGGATCAGGTTGTGTTTACACAGCTCGGTAGGTAGTGTGAAACGTGATTCAGATGTTTTGATGAGCCAGATCCTTCTAACTACAAACTGGATCAAGCTGCCAGATTTCTGTGCGGATCCGTTGTGCTTTAGGGAATTGTCACACCCCTGACGCTGTGCTGGAGAGGAGGAAGGTGACTTCCCTCCCAGGGAAATCCTCGTTCTTCATGCCACAGCACCCATATTTCCCCAACCAAAGGCCACATCAGCCACTTTGCCAAGGCTGGGAGAGCCACACCCCACCTGTGGAAAACAGAGGAGATGGTTGCAACAAACATCTCCCAAATAAACGTGCAGCTCATAATGGCTGCGGGCCACAGCAGCGCCATTTTCTATCCTTCAATTAGCAACCTTCCAAATGAGTCACCAGTGAGCATTTCATCAAGGGACCTGCAATCTGCAAGGACCATATCTAACTATTCATTGACAGGACTGGTAGCACCACTTTTTTGAAGATTGCCCAACTTCTCTTTATAATGTCCCATTTTCAGTTTGCTTGCAGCTCTGCCAACCCTTTATCAGTTCCAGTTCAGATGTTCCAAGCTCAGTGCCTGCCTGCAGCTCACCGCCTGTTTGTTGGGGATTTGGTTTGGTTGAGTTCGGGGCACATATCTTACTTTCTGTTTAACCAGTTCAGATGTTTCCATTAGAGATTTGTCACAAAAGAAATGAGAAAACAGGAAAAATAGGAAAAGAAAGGGGGA
>VXBW01003926.1:0-11797 GCA_013400375.1 Thinocorus orbignyianus | reverse complement strand
GGAAGTGGTAGCTTTCTTCCTAAAACAGCTCTCTGGCAGAGAACTGAAATTTGTCAGGCTGATGGTCCTCGGGTCACGAATCTGCTGTGAAAGTCCACGCCAAATGGCTTCTGCTGGTAATCAGATTGCAAACAAGCAACTTGTCCTGTTTCAACCCACACAGTAGGTGAAGCTGCTCCTTCCTTACAGCTCCCAGACACACTGACAGCGTGGAAGCACCATCACCTGCCTACAACTCAGGAAACAGGCTGGCTAAAAAGAGCCTAACGAGAGAAGGCTGAAGAATCTGAGTTGAGCTCTGGAGCAGAAGAGAAGGGCTCAGTCACTCGGGGTTTCATGCAGAGACAGAGCAGGTTGGGGATCAACAGGGACCGGTCAGTCTTAGTCCCTCTTAGTTCATGGTCACCGAGTGACCCACTCATTCCCAGTGAGGGTGAAATCCACTTGGAGCAAATCCAAGCGAATGACCTGTGAGCCTGTTGTTGTTCATCCACCTTTGTCATCGGCTTTCTTTCAGAGTTCAGAGAAATGAGTCCTGCCAATTCGGACAAAATAATTTAGAATAGGATCTAACTAAATTTTTAGAGGTTTAATACATTCCCTATGCTCCAGTTTCTCAGACTTGGGAGATCGTTATGCCAGAAAGCCAGCATCAATCAATCAATTACCATTGATTAATTAGATGAGAGATGAAGGACAGTAAAGATTCTGTAATCCTGTTTTCTGAAGCAACCTGGTCTAGCGAGAAGCATCTTTGCCCATGGCAGGGGGATTGGAACTTGATGATCTTGAAGGTCCCTTCCAACTCCAACCATCCTATGATTCTATGAACAACGAATCTGAACATGTGTAAGCTCCAAGCGTTCCTGAGCATCTGGAGCGGGTCAGAGATGATACGTGGTGGGAATACCATCCTAGTGGATGAGGAGCTGTATCTTAGAGGTGGAAGAAAGACTTCCTGCAGGGAAACCAGGCAACTATGTGAGGATACCAGTGATAAAAGAGTGGAAACACGATAGAAGAGGTGAAAGAAGAGGAAAAGGGAAGGGAGTAAAGGAAGGGAGAGATACTTGGAAGTGGAGGACTTGAATGTTAAGTGGAGGGACCAGTGACAGCTTGTCCATTTTCCCCCTTTAAGGACCGAAACAGGACTAGAGAAACTAGGACTAGCTCTTCCCTACCTCCTAGGTCACAGAATCATATAATCACAGAATGGTTAGAGTTGGAAGGGACCTCAAAGATCATCAAGTTCCTTAAGGTCAGTCCCAGCTGTGTTGAGGCGTATCAGAGGGCCCTTGCCACAGCCAGGCTGCAACGGGGAAAAAGCAGATACCAGCTCCTGAGCTCCCTGATGGGGTCCAGGCTGGTTCCCACCGCTGCATCCAGGTGTGACAGGATGTGGCCTGGACAGGTATTTGCAGCACCAGAGGGCACTAGACAGCAAGGAGCAGGTGTTAACTGGGTGCTTGGGGCTACAGAGCTAAGGGGGTAGGAACAGGGGGCTGAGCTGGAATAGCAGACAGGAAGGGCTGTACACCATGAGGGTCAGGATGGTGATGTCAAGAAACATATCTATATATTTCACCTGCCCTTTGCAACCAATTTGAAGTAAATCTCAAGATACAGGGCTTCTAGGATTCTCAAATGTCAAATAAAGAAAATGAGGCTACAATGTCAATTTATCCTCCCTTCTCCACTGCTTCTACCTCCTCTGAACTGGGCTTGCCTATACCACGCACACCCCAAACGTGACTTTGCAGAAAGCGTAAAACACTTAGAAGAAAAAGGGATCTACATCACTTTGCACGAGTGGTGAACCTCTGCTCTTGGTCTGTATGGTCAGCACTCATTTACAGCCCCAGAAACCATGAGACAGTGAGGAAACCTTTCAGCCCTCACGCTGCCTCTTGCAGCCCCCTCAGCCCAATGCCAAAGATACCATCTGTACTCCCCCCTGGTGTCTGTCACTGAAGCCTTTGTTTGGTCTCAGTTGTATTCCTGCCCTCTGCTGACAATCCTGGTGGCAAGAAGGCCCAGAGGCACTACCCCATGACACAAATCTCAGCTCTGATATGATCATTTGAACACTGGAAAAATCAGGCTTCCTTTTTCCCCGCTGTGTCCTTGTGCTCTGAAATTAGATATCCTTAGATGTAGGGTAATTAATATGAGTCCTCTCCTCAGAAGAAGGTACATTAGTGAGGCTACAGAACTAACTCTTCAGCTGCAAAACAGGGAGATGTATGAGATCCTTCCTATACAGCCTGCTCAAAACCCAGTCTCAGGGCTCTAATGGACTGTTGAAGAGAAGCAGCTGTGGCCAAAGCAGATTCCCAGCCTGGGAAATACTTGGGAGAAGAGAAAATACCCTACCTGGCATGATGATTTATGGATGTGTTCAGAGCAAGACTCTCAACTGTTCCCCAGCCATCTTCCTCTTTCTCCCCTACAAACTAGATCCTCTAAATCCCCTATTTAGCTCTTTCCCACTAAACTTTTTAGTCAGGTTACTTCATTTTTGGCCTCGGGTTTTGTCACAGTAACTGCTCAGAGCAACAGAGGCTTCCTTTGCAGAGGTCATTGTGGGGCCTTTCAGCTAAATTAGCTGCTTTAGCTCTGACAGCCTCACATTTAAACTCACTTTCTTACTGCTCTGCTTGAGTTTCACAGCAAGCTGGGCCACCAAGAATGAAAGGATGTGGTCTACCAATCACACTGGAGATTAGAAACACCCTGTTTTGCAATGAAAACCTAAGAAAAATATGAGGATGAGGATGAATAGGAAGAAGAATTCAGAAAACCTTGATGTGTCATCTTAATCATCTTCCTATTCATGAACGCACTTGAGACCTCTTACAAGGTTATGATAAGGAGAAGCTCACCAGTGTTACAAGAAGACAAAGCATTCTGTTTTTTTCCAGGCAGCAAGTTACAACACGCAAGTGAACGCTGTGTGCAGAACACTTCTCAACTCCATGTTCCCATCCAGAACTGTATTTACCCTTGATAAATGATGAACTATGTCCTACAGCTGCGCTACATATTTCAGACTAACAAGGGCAGGAGTAAGGTCACAGTGATTCTAGAGCGCTGTCTTTCGAGACAAAGGCACTCAGGCTGTGTCACGTGCTCTGTATTTCATGCAGCCTGGCCTCAGACTATTTCCCAAATCCCTTGTTTTCCTGGGGACACAGCAACAGTTTACGTACACTGCTCGGAAGTTAAAGGCCCAGGCAGCTTATGTGTTTTTCCCTTCCTCTACCACACGTTATCTTGTTCCTTTAAACCCTGCCTAACCTTACTTTGGTTCCTGTTTCTCAGCAGGGCCCAAACACCAACAAGAGAAGTGAAAGCAGCTACGTCTGTTTCTTTCCACTGCTCTGAGCAGCGCCTGAAAGTGAGTAAGGGCCAGAGATACATCCAAGAGGCTGAGTGAGCTTCCAGTTGCGATTCAAAACAAAAGGCAGCCTTGAACTAACCTCTGGTGGAAAATTTCTAGCCCTCCTCTAGCAATGGGAGTTTGCTCAGCAGCCAGCAATGCACGGTCAGGCTGCACAGGAGCTGAATACTAAGGTTGAGATTTATCTCACTGAACATTAGCTACCTAAAAAATTCAGATGGTCATCTAGGCCTCCTCAGCACACAGCACAGCCAGACAGAAAAAAAGAAGGGTTCATCACATCCATTTCATACCTATTTTGGGCTGGAACAAATTGTTCCTGGAAGGTGCTTCCTTGTCTCCATTAGGAGGAAAGACTGGTGTGGGCTAGATGCTGAGCTATCAGATGGCCAGGGTGAGTTGTGAGGCATCAAAACCATCTTGAACAACTATGTTTATCTGGGTCTTTTGCCAGTCTGCACCTGTGTATCTAGGCGCTCCCAAAGCTGTCACTTCCAAGGCATCCAAAAAGCTGTTAGGTGCCTCCAGTGACCTCATGTCTCTGTTGCTTTCTGGCTGTTTTCGTTCTCAGGAAGCTACTCCCTTTCAAGTAGAAACATGACCTTAGAAGTCCAAAGCTGATGGGCAATATGGAGGAAAAAAAGAGGAGGTTACATCTCTCCCAATCTTAATGGTGTCTGAAAAATGCCCAAAAGCTGCCCTTAAATGAGTAGTTCCATGAGCAGTGTAACTGGTGACTCCTGATTTCCTTTGGCTTTCTGTTTACAGTTAAATTCTCTGATGCTTAATAACATAAAAATGTCAATTACAGCTTCTCCTGGACTTGGAGAGGTCATAATGATCCACTCCTACGTAAAGTGTCTGGTGTCAGCCATGAGTTCTGTCTGGGCCTTTCCGCTGGTGAACAGACAGAAGAGACAGGGTATGTCTGCTCGAGAGAGCCAGCTACTTTCCTGTTTGGAATTGGCCTACGAGTTCAAAGGTCTGGGTGGGATGGCAAAAATACACAGCAAATACATCAAGCCTCTTAAAACCACAAAAATAATTCATTTATACTGCAAAGAAATAAACCAAGAATGGAAATACTTCTTCCTCTGCACAATTTTCAATGATTTTCTTCACCTCTGCCTTTTTTCCCCATTACATCACGCCTTTGAAGGCAGAGGTCTGGCAGATAGTAAGAAGAGAGCAGTTGGGTTTATTATTTAGGTATAGAGCACCTTAAAGTATGCTAGTAACTGCTGAGCTGGGTGGAGAAGGCTTCCTCATGGAAAATTTTGCCTCCCTTTCCAAAAAAAAAAAAAAAGAGGTACTTGGAAAGATAAAGGGCAATTCAGTCCTTCCTTTGAATGCTCATATCATAAGACTGACTACGAAATAATTACCATGAATGAAGCAACTAGTTCCTACACCCTCTGCAACCTGGATGACATCCTTCTGTGTCATCAAAAGAAAAGTTACTTGCAGAAAACACATCACTTACTACCTTATCTCAGTCACCTGAGCTCATACATACAAAAGGAGGACCAAAGTCTTCTAAATCATCTCTCTCTGCAAAGAAATGAACTACAAAGATTTTAACTCTACTTCCTTCTCCAAAAACTACTGGCACTAGGACAGGCTTGTGATTTTATCCCTAAACAGGGTGTTCCTTAGGCTCTTTGCCAATTTAATTGGCTTATTCATATCCTTCCCTTCCAGATTACCTCAGGGTGATTTACATGTTGGAGGCCTATAAACACTGATGATTCAGTGCATGAAAACCAAAAACATTGTTCAGCATCTGACAGGGTCCTCACTGCCTTTTGCCCCCAAATTAATTGTTCTTATTGGAACGACCTAACACATAATCAACCTCTGACATCATTCTAATGTTATACAGACAAAAGAGCTTCTAAAATACAATGGGACTAATGTCATTTGGTTTTTACCGGTATTTCCAGGTTTCAGTAGGAGCAAGCAACAGGAGAGGTTTTCAAACGGGAAGATATGGATGCCTCTTCAGTTCACTGGCCATTTTGAAGATTGTCTTCGGACTGAGCTCTAAAGAAATGCAAATACAGAGACAATTTCATTTCCTCTCTCTGCAGAACATCACTTTTCTTATAGCAGTTCAACAGCTACTTAATACAGTGTTATTTAGAACGAGCAAGTGGTCTTGCAGTGAATTCAGAACAAGTTTCCTTCACATACAGAGCCTGAATCTAGAGCTTTCTATCTAGGAAATATCCTGCAGGCCAATTCAGGTCAACTGTACCTCCACCAAATACAAAAACAAGCAAAGATTCATTAACCAAGAAAAAGGTAAAAGAGGTTCATTTTGCCTTTTTGTTGATTAAAGTCTTGGATTTGCATGCATCCCTTCTTGTAACATGAATGGTTTTTATAAAATGCACCAGAAAGCTTTACAGAACTTTACTTCCCTACATTTTTGGTAACAATTTAATATATTCTTGTCTCATTACCCTCAGAAAAAGCAGTAACTTGGTGTCCCACCAAGGGAAGACTAAAAAGCTCCATATTCATATGTTATATCTCCCTTTCCCAAGCAAGCTCCCTGCTTCTGGACCAAATCCATAACAGGCTACATGGCCATTGATGCAAATCCAGCACCCTTCTGGTAAGCTCCCATTTTGCCTTCCAAAAAACTGTCTCCATGCTTAACACCCATCTCCCTAAGATCATCATCCAGCGCTTTTTAATCCCTTTCAGAGTAAGATTTCCATAATGTCTCTTAAAAGCCACAGGTTGCTTTGTGAGGCAGTCCTCACCATTCTGGTACTTGTTTTCACAAGGACTTTGGCGTATCAGTCGCTCATAAAGTTCGTATTCTTTAATAACAGAGTTTACGCACTTAAATACCTGCCGGGGGATGAAGACATCTCCACCATTACAGCTGAAATATTTCAAAGTCCAGCACTTTTAAATCAGTGTAAATGCCTTAAAATGATTTTCCCTGTTTGCAGACAGTTGTGGTTACAGGTGTTACGCTCTTATAAGCTCCACTTGGATATTAAAACTTGCACACAAATTTATTCACATTTGCATTCGCCAACCATGTTTATCTCCAAAAAATCTACAATACATTTGTCATACCCACACTGACTCTATATAACATGTTCATACAGAAGTCCCAAGCAACATCACAGAAGTATTTCAGTCCACATATGTAAATGCAAGTGAGCCACTGCATGAAGCTTTTAATATATAATGCAGGAGAACAAACATGTAATGAAACGGTGGGAAGAATGAGGGGTGAACTCCACAGAATTAAAGCATATGCGTATATAATTTTTATAAATGGCAAGAATATTTCACTCCTACTGAATACTTTACAAAACATGTATACCTCACACAAACCAACAAATGAGATTCAGGTCTCACAAGAAGTCCATTAGAGGACCTGATCATTTACAGAGGCATTGCCCAATCGAGAGAAACAAACCCAGCCCGCACTCCAGACTCACTGCAGGAAAGCGGAGAGCTGGCAGCCCTGAGAATTTCTCCTCTTTGATCCACAATGAAAAAGAATAATAAGGGTGTACACACTCACCCTTGTCTAGTTTTCACTTTCTTCAAGGAAAAGAGTTATGCTGATTCAGGGCTCTGATCATGGCCCAGGAAAATTTTGTTCTTACACTCCCCACA
This sequence comes from Thinocorus orbignyianus, assembly GCA_013400375.1. Taxonomy (NCBI): domain Eukaryota; kingdom Metazoa; phylum Chordata; class Aves; order Ciconiiformes; family Thinocoridae; genus Thinocorus; species Thinocorus orbignyianus. The sequence continues at coordinate 4,749 of VXBW01003926.1, read as the reverse complement.
CCCCAAATCTCCACTTTGTAAAAAGTTCTCAAGATTTTCTCTCCCTTTCCTTAACAGAATCAAGTCTAGTAACAGACACTTCTTTGTTGCTCGTCTTGTATCATAAGAATTTTTCAATCCTGTTTCATTTGATACTTGTTTCTAAAGGAGTCAGTTCTGGCCTTCAGCTCTTTGTTTTCTTTCAAAACCTTCCTGAACGAGTTGTCCTCCTCTGCGTTCAATTCAAGGACATCACGTTTTCTTTTGTTATGATAACTCTCGCTCTGAAATGTTTCAAACTTATTATCAAACGCAAAAATAAAACTGCCTCTACCATTTATTCTTCTTAAGAGCATCCTGACAGCTGCGCGTTTCAGATAACCGATCGAAAGGACATGCTGGGGGTAACAATGCAGAAAACGATGCTGAATCCTGGCCCGCATCGCTCAGGCAAGAAAAGCCTTTAGTGCAATTTTATTTGGGAATTTCCAGGATACGGGCTCTGTATTTACAGCTCCTGTTGCAACAGGGATTGACAGCTGCAGTAGGTCTGGCCCTCTCCTCTGCACTGGGCCCACGTTAGTAATGCCTTTCCTAAAACATTAAAGGTAAGCATGTGTTGAGCAAGCGTGGGTATCGTATTGAAAACCTGCTCCTGCTTCCACCCGAGTCAACAGGAAAACAAAACAGGCGAGGAGTCAGAGCTTTCCTTTCTTTACTCTTATTTAAACGTCAACCAGTGTTTTATGTGGTTGTTTATTAAATAATAATAATACAATAATGCCCAGAGGCTCCAATTAGGACTGGGAAGTCGCTGCAGTGGGATTGTGCAAAGGCGGAGGAAAGGGCTGGGAATTAGAGGGCTCCCCAGCAGCGGGGAGCTGGGGCTGGAAGCCCGGCTCCTCTGGGCAGGAGGGAAGGGCTGCTCCCAGCGCTCCCCGCCACCAGCAGCAGCTGAGCCTTTTGTTTGCGTGGGAGTTGGATGTTACTTGGGTTTTCGGGTTTTATTCATTTGGGTTTTGTGTTTTTTTTTCCTAATGTCAAGATACAGAAGAACCGGGAAGACATACAAAGAGGTTTTCTTCAAAGTAGCTGAGCCCGCAAAGGGGAAAAAAAAAATAAAGAGTGTATGTAGATGTATATGCTAATTCTTATTAATTAAAACCAGAGTGCTGTGCTGGATCTGCACACAGGCTTTATTAGCTAATATTAAAACAAAGGGCTGATTCGCCTTCCATAGAAATTTCACCTTGGCACAGCTCTGCTCGCTGCAGCTTCGTTCCAAGGAGAGCACAGGATCAGGCCAGGAGCCCTCAGGAAGGACTCGAAAGCCGATAACAAAACAAAAGGACAAACAGGAGGCACATGGGGAGGACAATCCTAAGGAGTGGGATAAGAACAAGCATGTTGCTCTTGGCAGAAAGCAACTGGCAAAAATTAATTGCACAGTCGGTCTCTCGCTCAGTTCTTTTTGTTTTGTTATGAAACAGGATTTGTTTTTATTATAGAGGCATGGGATATATTTCAGCAGAGGAATCCAAGCTGGATAGGCTTTTATGGCAGAAGTACATTTTATGGGGAGGTTTGAATGAAGGCAGAGTGGATTTAGTTCCCAAGATGGGCGCAGTTGCTCCAGGCTTAAACAAAAAGGGCAGCATGAATGAAATCCCTGAGAGGGAAGCAGGAGAAGGGAAGGAAGGATGCGATTAGAGGAAAGCTGGGCTGGACCAGAACATGTAGGAACCAAGATACAAATCCCAAGTTAAACAGCAGAACAATGCTGGGCTTGGAAGGTAAGGCCTGAAACAGAAGGGATGAACAGCCCAGGAAGGTCCAAGATGGGGCACAGTGGTGGCAAGATGCTACTGGTCAGTGAGGAAAAGGGAGGAGGAGGCGATTAACAAAAACTTTATCTGCTGGAATGGAGAACAGAGAGATCCCAAACTAAGTGGAAAGGAGAACCTAAAAATTCACCAGGAAAAAACTTCCAGAAAGCTGGAATTCATGAGCTTCCTCAGGCTAGAGGTGACCCTAAGTCTAGCGAAGAATTTTGGAAAAGAAGTCTGAGGTGGGGAAACAGGTTGTTGGAAATACTTGACAAAAGAACAAGCATGACCTAAAAGCAGAGCTCATACAGGACAGAAAAAGGAGCTTGGAGGATGACAGAATTACCTGCAGTGAGAAGTGGTGCATGGGACTGGCAGAGGTGGGCAGAGATGGGGAAGCAGAAGGGTGGACGGAGAAGCAAGTTAAGCAGCGGGTACGTATAGATGGCACCACCTGTGAAACTAGGGAGCATCCTGGAGGTCAGCTCCAGAGGGAAAGAGGAAATTTTGGAGAACAAAATGTAGCCAGGTACTATCTGAAAAAAGAGATGGATGGAAAAAACAGTAAGATAGTGACAGAGAAGGTGAACCTTTAGTCAACCATTTGGGAAAGTAAGAGTTTTAATTCCAGTCCCCAGTTCTTCATTGTTCTTTGTAGAAATGTGAGTTCAATAGAGGTGAGATTTTTCAGGTGGTCTCTGTTGAATCTACACACACAACACCCAAACCAGCAACAGGTCTGCCACGAAAAGCTGGTGCCTGCTTACTTCTTCAATGCTTGCACCAAACTAGAGCCACGTGTTGAGAATGAAGACAACTGAAGGTGTCTCAAAACTCCTCCTACACCTGAGGAAATTCATAGGAAATAGTTAAGATGCCTCCATTGCCACTGAATCTTGGGTTGGTTTGTTCACTACCATGGTGGCACGGAAGAGCCCAACCTTCACTACATCTCAGCCCAACACAGTTGCATAAACTCTCAGAGGAGCCAGGCTCCAGCCCAAGAGCCGAGACATTCACAACTCCACGTTTGACTTCAATGGCTCTTAATTCACACGTTCACTATTACTCACACGATTAATATTCACCCTGTAATTTTTTTCACCCAGTTCAATGATTTTTTGGTTGACTCGATTCTACTCTCCAGTTAATAAGTAATACCATACCGCTCTTTCACCCTTATAATCACTTATGAAAAATTAATTGCCCTACAAAGATGTAATAGAACTTCTTGGGAAAAAAAAAATATTCTTTGTTTAAGAAGTGTAGTTTTTCCTTTGTGCTAAAGCAGCAGCTTTTTAAGATTAAGCATAAAGCAGAATTCAGTTTGGTGAAATGTTTCTCCAAAAATTCAGACAGGGAACATTATATATGAAGTTTAAAAACATGAATTCTTTACAGGAAAAAAAAAGGAAGGAAAGTTACAGACGGGTACAGTATAAATGTTCTTGTATTTAAATGTTTGGCAATGGAGGGTAAGGTTGTGTGGGACATGGGGATGTAAGATCTTCTTTAGGTTGCAGTAACATTTCCACTGCCCTCCCTATACCTCATGACCTCCCTTTTTCTGGTGAACCTCCTCAAGGTTGTGATTGACAATGGATGGAAACATGCACTGATCCATGTTGTGCTAGTGCTGGCGCTTTCCTGAAATCCTTGAGGTAATTGCAGCAGTCAGAGCTGCGAAATTTTACTCACGGCTTCCTAATTATTCTATATCCAGGTCCATTAGCACAATTCATGCGTATACACCAGTTAGTTTAGTAATTTTCCTTTTATAGCCTTGATGTATTATCCTGAATATAGGTGAACTGACTCAAATGGGTTATTACTGCTTCACCTCCTTGCAAGTAAGAAGTTTAGCTTCACCGTGACTTTGTTGTTTCCACCTTATACTACAAAACGACTGCAAAGACTTCCTGGGTCATTCACAACAGCTGAAAGCAACCATACAATCCTTTTTCTTAAAATACTAGGCCTTACCTAAAGATTTGGGGTTGATTTTGTTTATTTTCACCTGTGCTACTGCTACTGGAAGAGTGCTCAGGGAACTCAATCCCCTGGTAGTTACCAATCTTCCTCTTATTTCCAGTTTGGGTGAGGTAACTGCCAGCTCCTGTATCAAGGCAGACTGTAACACTAAGATAGATCTTAAAAATCTCCTGAATTTACCTCCTTGAGTTCTCAGAGAAAAAACATGGACTTCAATGGTTATTTGTTTGGGCCAGTAACCTTTAATTAACAATTGTCCTTTAACTTCTTGCAATAAGTAAATGTTCAATTTCTATTTTCTAATCAGCCCAGTCACATTTTTCTGGGTAAATTCTGGTTTTAATGGATCTTTCCTGAATATCTATGAGTGGTAGTATATACAGTATCTCAGATTAAACAGGTGTTTTCAATGTCTCCTATATTGAGAAATACACTTCTGTTGGAAATTCCTTAGTATCTTAGACCTAAGAAACACGTTTGTCCTACTGAAGGCCACTCCATGGTTGCAGGTTCAGGTCATAATTTTTGGTAGAGTTTATCAGCATTAAGGCAGCACCTAAAAATTGGAGCTGAGCTTCACTGACCTCTGGCTTTCATACCTGTGCATCCCTTCCTTTTTGCCAGCACTATCTGTGTGACTATGCAGCAAAGCAGATTGTTAACCCCCATTTTTTCACCTTAACTAATCCTTTTTCACTCTGGACCACATAAACACTTCACTGCAGTCCTGAGAGATAACCTCCACTGCATTTTGTTTACAAAATCTACAGTTACAGTGTGTGCCAAATCCATCAGTACGAAACATTTAGCATGCATGGCTAAACTCAAGTGGGATGACACTGCTTCAAGTGACTTTTGACCATTGGGAGCAAGATGGAACAAGTTCTACAGAACAGCTCAGTTAACTGGTGGTCACTGGGTTTGCAAGCACAATCACAGAATTGTCTAGGTT
>VXBW01003925.1:592939-635922 GCA_013400375.1 Thinocorus orbignyianus | reverse complement strand
CTATGATTCTATTCTATGTATTTTCATATGTTACACTCCAAATTTTTGACCCATACATTCTCTTCTTTAGTAGACAGCTGCAAATATTTGAGTACTTAAAACTTGTACTCCATTTTTATCCTACCCCATAAACCGTAGCAACATTCCAGTTGCATTTTAGGACTTCTTCCTCCCTTTTCTTGGGAAGCTTTGTGGAAAACAAAAAGCTTTCATCAGGTACAGGTACAAGTATGTCCCACGGTTTTGTTATCCAAAACTTTAAGACAATCTTCTTCAAACAAAGCATCCAAAACAAATTACTTTGTCTGCTGGCTTCTCATTTTGGCTTCTCAGTTTAAGCTAATTCTTTCCCCCTACTGAAAAATAGAATTTAGCACCATAATTTTCCTGCTGGTATGCTGAAGATCAAAGTGCTTATTTCAGATTAGGATATACAGGATCCCATTAAGACTCTATTTATTGGGATTAGATACTGAAAATGCATACTGCTGATGAGATCAATTTAGGGACAATAAAGGTTTGGCAGCCAATCGATCAATCTATTTAACTGTCAAAGTACATAATGTCCTAATCTGTTGGCATGTAGTGTATTAAAATAGCTATAGATATTCTATTTCTCTATAAAAAAAGGATTTCTGCAACAATTCCTCTGGATTTCCCTGACAAAAATAAGGGAAAAAACAATTAGCATGTAGCCTATAAAGTCCTTGGTACAGCCCTGTTGCCTGCCCAGTGCTTAGCACTGGCATTTTAGGATTCCATGACTTTTTCAGGATATGCTAAATTGAATTAGGGTAAATATACAGGAAACAAGTTTGTCACAAAATCCTTCTGTTGTTTCTACTCACCTATCGAGAAAAGAAATAAAAGGTAAAGAGAAGAGCAATTGAGTCATCAAAATTGTATAATGACCCTGGAATACAATCAAAATAATCCAAGTCCCTTTCCAATGTTTTCTTCCCAACTCTTGCATCACAATTCAGTGTGATAAATTTTGAACTAAATTGAACATCCTCACTCTTCGTCTGCACTCAGCTCAAGATTACAGTGAAAAGCTTGCGGAAATTAATATTTGGATTTGCAAATCATCAGTCAAAGGAAAAATACTACAGCTTTAGCCAATTTATGTTAGATATTTCATGACATTTTCATGTTTTATAGAGTACCTTTCAGTTTTTGGAACTCTGATGAACATGAGCCAATGTCACTATATTAAAGGATGTTAAATGAAGTTGCTGAAACGTCACGGCTATACTTGCAAACTAACTTACAAACTTCAGCGTCATTTAGATGAGAACCAGGTCTCAGGAATCCATTAAAAAAAAAAAAAAGGATTTCAACTTTTAGCGTCTTGTAGCCTTTTATCAACCCAACTTCTTCCTGATAATTTAGTGAAATTTCTTTTATATAGTTCATATTAATATTCATTAGAATTGCAGATTTTTCTAAAGCTACACAAGAAGCAAGAGCAATTTTTCCGCACAAATACAGATAAGGCAACTGTAAAATAAGTTCCTTTAGAAAAGCAAAGTAATATAAAGCAAGGACAGAGCCAAGCAACAGAAATTATAAAAATTAAATAAAACTGAGAAAAATCTGCATAAACTGGCTGAGCATAACTTTAAAATAATACCACTGGATTTCTAGTAAGTTTAAAAGCCTCTCTTTGGGCTAGTTTGAAGAATTTTAGATACAGTTCAGAAGACTTTGTCAGCCTTTCCTGCTAATCTTGTACACCCAAAATCTCTATCATTATGTCTTGCCCTCAAATTAATCTACTGTCTTTTTTATTATTTTATTATTCCTTCTGTCATTGCATGGTAGTGAGAGACAGATGTCCATGAACTATCAAGGGTTATTTAGGATCATCACATCCATGACAAGAAAATAGGAGACAACATTGCCACATTCAAATGTTTTTATTTGAATAATATTCTATTCAACATTCCTTAGTAACAAAACCTGGTGCTCTGTTATGGCATTGGCTTGAATGTCCCAGCTGAGGTTATAAAAACATATTAGTTTTTCTAGCTTGATCCTGAGATCTTTATAAAGCTATTAATATTTGGCAGTTAAACCCCAAGGATCTTATCTAATAGGTTGTCTTACTATGACCTTTCTGAGACTGTGGTACTGTTAAAAAAAATAGCTGTATTCAGTGGGAAGCTCAGAAGCAGAAAGAACAACGATCATTAACAGCTTCTATCAAGAAACATGCCGTTTTGAACATTTGTTGTGTTATTATTTCTGATTATTTTTAACAAAATTATGACCTTCACAGTTTGACAGAATGCAGTGGCAAAACTTCAGACAAAAGCTAACTAACTTTGGCAAATGCACATAGATAAATAAAAATTCTATGATTTGTTAGGAAAGACTATAAAACATCAGTTTCTTAAAAAAAAATTAATTGTTTATTTATTAAACTAAACCCATAGCACTTGTGAATAAGCTGCTCCAACAAACTGGAGGAAGTGTAAGAACACTAATATCACATATTGCTGTTTTTCTTATTAATTCAAGAGAAGAGAAATGACAGAACTAATTTCCTACTTTCTTAACTATACTATCATTAATGGTGAAAAAAGTAAATGCTAGATAAATGCAAGAGTCACTTCTAAATAAGAATGTTTTCTTCTTGCACAAATGCAAATAAAAAATTATCCAAAAGAGAAAGCAAAAGAAGAATTAACTTCAATAAATTTCTAGCTGAATAACAAGAATTCAGAACAGGTTGAGTAACCATCTCTCTTGCCCTTCTACTTCCTCTAATTATTTACTGAATTAGATTGCTGGTCTTTCCACTAGGACAACTCCATTTCCACCAAGGATGTCTCAAATGTCTCCAGAACAGGTTTGACTCCATAGAAATAGGTAGACCTCCATCACCTCTTTGGAAGCCATTATCAATGTTTGAAAAGCAGTTTAGCAATTCAAAAAGGAAACAGAGGTTTTGTGTAAGTTTTATTTTTGTTCCATCATATAATTACTTTGCACTGTTCTGTTGAATTTGAGAAAAATCACATGCTGATTTCTGGGAAGAAATATTTAATGACATCTCTAATCATCTATCCCATGATATATTAATTACAAAATATAGTCACAGCTTTAACCTATAGCAAGCTTTTTCCAATAAGAATATTTGTAACAATGTGTAATGAGCTGTTTGCCATAGATAAGGTACAGTTTGATGTGTACTTTTTCCAGCTCCTTAGCACAGTATAAGCATATTGCCGAGTTGAAGCCCCCTTGATCTGGAAACAGCCTTCTGTCCCTACAATGGAGCAGAGCTGCTGTATTCCTCAGATCCCTTCCTATTCATGAACCCTTTTTTCACTTGACAACCAAAGCACATTGAGGATGATGCAGGCTGAGGTTTCCTCTCAGCCTGAATTCACAGTATATCAGGGTGTGCAACTGGAACCAGTAAGCACCTGGGGAATTTCGTTTAGAAATATCTTAATATACTTAGTATTACTGAGCAACTGGTAAGAGGAAGAAAATAAGAAATGGGAGATTGTCACACATCTACTGCTTTCAAGATATGTAATGATAAGTGACAAAGAATGTTGGGGTCTTTTCTCTCAGTCTCCCCAATGTGGCTTGGGAAGGATCTTGAGGGAGCCTGCTGTCATGAAAGTTTTTCTGAACCCTAGCATACACAACTCAAAAATGCAAGGACTAATGTTAATAAGCACATGGAGGATTGCTGTGAGCCTTAATTAACATATGCACATAGCTGCATTTTTTTTTTAATTTTATTTTTTTTTAATGAAAAGTGGAAAGAAAATTGAAAAGTACATAGCCACACTGTGAAACACTTCTGGTTTGCTACAGCAGGTACTTCACAATGTTTTTAATGAGTTTATCAAGGAGTTTGAGAACTATATCTTTCTCCAGTTTGCTGGTATCAAACACACCTTTAGGACATTTTGCTGACATTCTTGATGATCACAAGGCCATGGTTAACATCAAGAATAAAGTACTGAATTGCCTAATTAGACCAAATACACATGAACACATATACACACTTTGTTCAACTCTAATAATGCTTTGTGAAAGCTGAAATAGCTCTGTGATTAATGCGACCAATCTATTAATAAAAGCTAAACCCCAGGAAATAAAAAACCAACTTAGTTTTTTAGGAAGTGAAAAAAGATTGCAGAAGGAACAAGCAGCTCACTATGTTTAAACATCAGCAGTGTTATTAAACCCACAACAGCTGTTGCCATCTTAAATCCCATGGAGACAAACTGATGGTATCTGCATTGCTATATGTTTCTGGTGATAAACTGGCAGACCCTGAGAGATAACCTACTGCAGCTGGACTCATACATAAGTGGAATAAGTTCTGCAGATATTAGGATTTCCTTGGCTTCAAACGGTTGCCTTGGACACAAAGAGACACAGACTTAAAAATAGAGCAGTCTGTACTTGTGGATTAGATAGTCAGCATTCTTTGAGCCAGCCAAATGAAGATAAATCAAAGCTCAGAAAGGCTGGGAAGAAGCTTCCTTGTTCTTCTGTCTGATTGCTAAATTAAATCAATTGGGGTTGAGAGAATATTGCAGTTAAGGGTAGCTACAGAAGTATTTCCCCAATGGGAAAGTATTCTTTCATCTATAGATTAGTTCAACAAACAAAGGTATTGCACAGCTAACATTTCAGGTTTGCGACAGTCAACTTATGAGGCAAAATCAGTTACTGCACTAAGAGGCTTGAAAAGAAGATTCTGAATAATCCCTAGTGAGAGATTTTGATAGCCTGTTGTACGGCCCTTTATCACTCCTCTTCTAAAATCTCAAATTAACTTTTAAAGGATGTTTATTAAAATGCGTATCTTTCCATGACAGCAGCCAGCGACTCTCATAAATATCAGAAAAGGAACAGGTGTTCATCCATTTTTTTGCCTTCTATATAGAATCCAAAAAAGACAAATCACTCATGAGGTCCCATATCTTCATGTCTTGGTCAGTCTTACCCTGTAATAACTAACCACATATTTCCAGGTTAAAGCTGTGACACAGAATTCATCACATTTGTCTGACCCAAGCATAGTCAATTTTCATATTAAGAATGTGTCTTTGATACGTTGTGCACTGCCTACAGAATATCAGTCTTGCTTAGATTAAAGGAATAGTTAAACCCTGATTAAAAGCAATGTGAATAACCTAAAAGGAAAAAATAAAAGGTACTATGAGATAAAAAAGCTGTGTGAATGGGTTTCTCATAATATGCTTATAGCCATGTTGATTGGTGAGATAGAGACTCAATAAACAGACTATAGAGTGGGTGGAAAATTGGCTGGACCACTGGACTCACATGGATGTCATCAGTGGTACAAAGTTCAACTGGCAGCCAGTTACTAGTGTCATCCCTCAGGGATCAATAGCTCAATCCAATATTCTTTCACATCCTCACTAAAGTTTTCAGTGATGGGACATGTGGCATTCTCAGAAAGCATGCTTCACACCAAGGGGGTGATCTACATGCTGAAGGACTGGGTTACCATTCAAAAGAACCTTGAGAAGCTGAGAAGTGAACTGGTAGAAAACTTAAGAAACAACTTAGACAAATGTGAAGTTCTGTATCTGGGATGAAATCACTCCATGTAACAGGACAGGCTGGGTGTTGATGGGCTAAAAAACAACTTTGTAGGAAGGACCTGAGGACTCTGGTGGGCAAGTTGATCACAAATCAGTAGTATGCTGCTGTGGAGACAAGGGCCAACCACATACTGAGCTCCATTTTTTAGAGCATAGCTAGTGTGTTGAATGACACGATTGCTTCTCTCTGTTTAGCACTTGTGAGATTGCATCTGGAGTATTATACCAGTCTGGGGTTTCTCAGTACGACATTGACATACTGAAGGAAGTCCAGCAAGGCACCATCAAGATTGTCGGGAGAATGGAAAACATGATGTATGAAGAAAGATTTGGAGAACTGGATTTGTTCAGCCTAAAGTGAAGTCTAAGGGGAGTTCCTCAGATACCTAATGGGAGGATGTCGTGGTACATATAAAGAAAACAGAGTGTTTTCCTCTCAGAGGCACACAGAGACAGCACAAGAGGCAGTGGACACAAGAACACGGGAATTTCCAGTTAGATATATGTTACACTTTCTTAAACAATGGCAGTGGTCAAACATACTGGAACAGGCTGCCCAGAGAGGCTCTGGAATCTCAGTTCTCACCGATGCTCAAAACTGCACCAACTGAGGGCCTGAACAAACTGATCTAACAGAATCTGCTTTGAGCTGAAGGTTTAACTAGATAGCCGATTCACACATTTTTAATTCAGCGTTGAAAGCACAAATTGCATTCATGATAAGGACACACATAAAAATGCATTAATGCAATGTTCAAATCACGTGTCCAGCAAAATGGACAGAGTGCAAATGATAACAAACAAGATACTGATTCTGACCTTACAACTGAAACAACTTGCCTGCTAGACTGGAATACCACCCAGGTATCCACCTCTGCTGACTCAAGTCAGATTTCTGCAGACTACAGTGAAAACGAGTGTCAAAATTCTCTCTGTTCAAATCTAAGGAATCATTTAATATACACTCTGCTTTAACCATGATTTTTTAATGTTTCCTATATTTGGTCTATCACTTGAAAAGACCAAGCTTAAAAACTGAAAAACATTGCCTGTAGAAAGAACTACTCTCTGCTCTTACAATCATGATTTAAAGATTTCCATTTAAGAAGAAAGAAATTGAGCAGATAAAGATGAGAAACCTGAATTTCATCAGTATTTTTCAACTAACTCACTGATTAGTCAAAATCATCCCCCCTTGATTCCTTTCACATACCATTTTTTGTAATTGCATGTATAATGAATGAGAGGCTTCTGCTGCTAATATTTTTTCCATGACCACATAAGGATGTCTAAACTTACGAAAATCTTCAATCATACACCTTAGCAACTCTTTACTACCCAAATTCCCTGTCATTTGTAAAAGCATCTAAACTTTGGATTGATTAACTTGTGTGAACTTTGGAAAATTTTAAGATTCATCCATCAATGATTATAATGTACTTCACACACAGGCAAATAGCATTACATAGCATTCATTGACATTTGCAATCTTAAAATGTTACAACCATAAGAGCTGACATTTATACAAGTGTCCCTCAAAGTTTTAATTTCAGTATACACTGCATGTTAGGCTAATACTAGGAATTTAATATTAATCATATTTCTTACAGAGCAATTATACAAAGGGTAAAATCCACTACAGTTTTGCTGTACAGTGTTATAAATGTCCCCTTCCTGAAGAACTGGTGGGTATGACAGAACAAGCGCAAAAAGAGAGTACAAAATCTTGCACAGAATGACTTATGGAAGAGTAGCCAACTGTGCAACAGTTCTGCTGAAAGGGAAAAAATCATAGAAGAATCATAGAATCATGTAATGATTCTATGACGAATGAAGAATATGTGGAGTGGTGTGAGTTAGGGTGGGATAAGCTACAGGGAAAGAAAAGAAAAGGCAGAAAGAGGACTTTCCAATGGAAATGAAAGTAAGAAATAAAGAAAGAACTGAAGATTAATTACAGTGATGGAGAAAGAAACCTGAGGAATGTAGAGCAGAACCCTTCCCTTTGTAATATGCCATCAGTAATGGATTTCAGTAGCTCTTTCATTCGCTCTTTCTACATGGTATTCTGATTATATGCATCTCTTTTGTTAAATATAACCATATGTATGTTTAGTCATGTAATGCCAGCAGCTTGAAGCAGTAAGCCTTACGAGAGACAAGATGGATAGCCAGAATGTCTGGGCTTTATTTCTACACACTGCTGATGACAGACTCCATGAATTAAAACTCAGAAAGTGACTAATTCTCCCTTCAGCTTCCCCCAACCTTTTATTACATGTACAGAACATCTCATCCTCTTTTCTTTTACTGTATCCAGGGCATTGTATCTGGAAGCCTGGATTTCATGCTCTCTTGTAATGCAAGAAATATAAAGAAAAGCCATTCTACATTCTACATTTTGTATGATGTGCTGCTTCACTAGTCGAGCAAAAGAAGGCGATGTTAATCTTTCCATTCAACTGAATGATCTAAACCGAAAAGTCTGTTCAGTCAACCCACAGAAATAGAAAACAACTGTTTAGGTATGAGAAAGCTAAAGAAAGATACATGTAAAGGACTTTATACAGCACCACAGAATCAGTTCAGTGACCAGGGGATAACCTTCGATTTTATTGCCCCACAAAAAGAAATAGTGTCTAAGCCTTAAGGTTTTATGCAAAACTGTTCTTTTCACTGGTCTACAATCCACTTCTCCCACCATGTTTGTAGAGTAAGTAATTATTGAGAGATTTCTCTTCCCCTTTAACTAATTCAGCTTTGGTTATTGCCATTACATACTTAATACTCCCTCTCAGGCACCGAATCAGTCTTTGCCTAGAATACAGTTGTCTTATTCTCTTCAGACAAAGAAATCTCAGGCTGGGATTGCATTCCCAGTGTATCAAGCACTGCAAAAAGTACAAGCATTTTCAACCCAGTGTTCACGAACAACAAAAACCTAGCCAATCAATATACAGCTGTTAGAAACAAACATAGGATTCTGTGGTCTGTAAAGCAAGTGTCAGGACAGCTACTGTGAATTATAAATTAAAGTAACTGCAACTTTATAATCTTTATAAGAGCATGATATAGAAAGGCTCTTCTGGTCACAAGGCCAACTGAGACTGTCAGAACATTCCAAGCGTACAAATATCCCTTAGCTTGAAAACACATTTAGCAAGCCCACAATAATGGCAACACTCTCTTTTCTTTATAGCAAATCTTTTCTTCCTTCCATCATGAAGCATTACCTGTATTTTGTCTAGGATGACAACCAATACTTTTTCCATTCATGATTTCTCTCAGTCAGCAGTGACACTTCTCTACCTGAATCATTTAAAAAGATTGCACCGTGTCTTGCGTACCTGGCACAGGAATAGGCTCAATATTCCCACTACTTTTTCTTTGCCAAAGAAAAGCTCTGAAAAAATTTTATGGCCACAGTCTATACAGAGAATAATTGGCAGCATCAAATTGCTTATTACAGCACAAGAGATGGAAGACTGCAGGTACAAAGTGATTCTGTCGTTTTCTTCCAGCATCTACAGGCAAATCAACAAATCCTCTCAGCAGGACTCTCGGAGTCTGTTGGCTTAACAGAATTACAGCATAATATGGGTAGAAAGGACCGTGTTGCCATGCACCTGATCCATTAAAAATTGGAGTCGAGCCACTGGCCTGCACAGCTGAATCACATCAAAAAAAGTGAAACACACTCAAGGTTCAAAACCACCTGAGAACTACAGGTCCAAGTGTCTATATAAAGAGCAAAAGTGGGAGTATTCATGAGCAACCAGATCTCTACTCCTGCTTTTAGCAGTTAACTTGTTTAGTGGGCTTAGCATGATATTTAAAGATACAGGAACCTGATCAAATGGCATTGTTTCATTAAGGAGCAAGACAGTAATAGTCTCATCTTGGAAATTAATTTTCTTTTTCCTTCACAGGGAAGGAAGCAGGCAATAGTTTATATGTAACAGCTTGAAATGCAATGACTAACACTAGCCATGGAGGAACTAGAAGAAATGAAGAAAAAAAATAAAAAAAAAGAAAATTAAGAGATTATCAAGCAGAGGCAAGGCAAGGCGAGGTGAGAGAACAAGATGACAAGGAAGCAGCAACTTTACCATGAAAATTTCTGCCAGAGAAAGAAAAAAAAACCACAAAACAACATCACCATATTTCCTTGAGAGGCTTTTCTAACAATATACACAATTTTTGAGATGAAAAAATGGTTGAGGAAAATTCAGTTGAAGAGAAGTTAATTTCTTGAGAGAATGAACAGAAAATAAGTGATATTTCATACTGTATTTCAAGTCCTGCCAGTAAGTTATGGGTTGGGTAGGTCTATCAGTTTTAGTTATCCAAAGGAAAAACTAGAGCCAAAAAATAGTATCTTGGATAAAAAATGTCTGTTTGTTACACTCAAACTTTTGTTTCTACATAAGTAAACATTTTTGGCAAGTATTATAATCAATAATTTATTGATTAAAATAAATTTCTATAAGATGTCTACTATAGAAAATAGAAGATTGCATCTGTAAATTACGTCTGATTTTGACTGTCCACAGGAATGACATTAAAAATTATAGGCTGATTTCATAATGCACTGGTTTTAAATCAAAAAGTGAACAGGGAATTAATTTACTTGCCAAAAATCTGCAAAGCCACATTTCCACTAACTGTATTCTTCTACATGATGTAGAGTTTACCATACGTCATATGCCTTCAAGAGCATTACACTGAACCTCCATCTAAGCCTCTATCTTCTTTATTCAAGGACTGCTCCTTGCTTAACTATATCAGAATATTTAGGACAAATGAAAGGTTTCTCTTAATCTTTGCACTCCTTTCCCAGTAACAACATTTCCTAAATTATTTGGAAATAGATTACTGGGTATTATTTGCAGATTATCTGAATGCATCCCTTCAAAATATGAGCAGGTTACTTTCCTCATCCATTTTTCTGTTCACTATGAACTACTTATATATACCTTTTTAGTAAGTATATGTCATGTTATAGATTAAGTTTCTCTGTTTCTGAGTATTTGCAACAATCGCTTAAGAGGGGAGTAAAGTATTCATGGAAATGACTGCAGAGTAAGAGAAAAAAAAACAATAGCAACCTAATTTCCAAGCACTAATCGTCCAGTTTTGGTAGAATTCAATAGTAAACTCCTGAGTTCAAGTCCCATTACTTTTCCAAGCACAACAAAAATCCTGATCTACATTCTCCTACATTCTAGCTGAAAGGCCTCTAATTATTTCTTCACACTGTATTTCTACTTTGAGTCCAAGAAATCCTCCCAACTCCTAGGTAGAAAACTGCTCTTTTAAAAGTTATTAGAATCACACAGGTTTTAAATGAGAAATGCCAGTTTACAGTTTAGTTAAGAAACAAAACCAACAGCAATTTGCCCATTCTCATCAACCAGCTCCCAGCAATCAGCTGTCCTCCTGCCCAAGAGCAGGCTGCCACACTTCTTGTAGGCTCATCTCCTGTTGATAATAGCAGTGTTGGATGATGTTGGATGAGTTGAAGGTAGCTTTGTTTTGTCCACTTTTCTTTTTTTTAAAAAACTAGCCCTGAAACAGATGTAGTCATGCAACATGCTACCAACCCAATCTCCAAAAACATTTTGTCAGGTAATGTGTATGGGAGTTCTACGTAAAAAAAACCCTGGAATTTGCACCAGAAAGAGAGATCCCAAGCCATTTCCAACACCTTCTCTACACAGACACAAAAAAGCTGTGTGGTAAAACTAAGATTAATCCAAGCATTCCTTTCAAAGATGGAACCACATTTGCACCTGATACAGTACCAGTAAAAGATGTCTTTTAAGTCTCAAAGCTACTTTCACTGCCCATCCCAGAAATCCACTACTGAGATATTAAAGAAATCCAAACAGTTTTTAAAACAACGACAGAATATTAAGGCTTGTCTAAATCATGTCTTATCACAGAAGAACTTATACCTCTCAGCTGCAGACAGAAGAAGATGGCAGTTTCCTTGGATGAGTACAGAAGCAACACCAACTGGAAGACCCTATTTTCTAGTTCTCTTAGAAGAGCCCACAAAGTTAGGTGATGCCAATTTACAGTAAGAAATATAAGAAAACCCAGAATTTCACAAAAGTCCTTTCCATCCACTTAGTTTTAATATCTGCCAGGAAATATAAGTCAAGTGGGCTAATACTCCCTCATTATCCTAGATGTTTTTTTCAGAAAAGAAGTTTCAGAAAATTCTCATCATACTCTGAGTCTCAGAGGCAGAGATTAAATCAAAAGTTCACAGAACCTTTATGTGCTTAAAACAAGTTCTTCTTGGTTGTGGTTTTTGGTTTTTTTTTTCAGAGTATTTTCCATTAGATTATGTATAATGCCATGGGATTTATATTCAACACTCATCACCACAGTATCTATTGCACTTCTGTATATCAGAAAACAGTGTCAAATTAAGTTCTTAAAGGGGGGAATATCCAACTAACAGCCATTTTCAGAAGCTTGCTATAATCACCTTGTCCCTTATCCTACCAAATTTTATTTGGCAGAAGCAGGATCTAGTTCTATTGGAGCATCATTCTGCTGCTTTAAACTCAAGACCTTCCTGTCATCTCCCTGTGAACACCCACTGGTACTACAATAGCAATAAAGATAAATCTGGTTTAATGAACAAAGAGTCCCAGACCAGATAAGCTTTTTGTATGCTGGAGAAGAAACTGGTTTTGCATAAACACTTTGAATTATCAAGAAATGCGGGACTGTGTTATCATGCTTGAGGGCAAGTAAGCAAAAGTGAAATGTAACTTTGTTTTTTCAATCCCAAAAAGACTTTAAATATGACTTTTCCAAATGCCTTCCTAGCTTTTTGTGTACAAAGCAATCTATTTTATGCCACCACATTGTCATTTCTGTAGGTAAATAAATAGAGTTCAGAATATTAGCTCCATCACAGTGAGCTCTGCTTGAGCTAAAAGACCATCTTAGCTCCCCATAACCAATAACTGTTGCTTGCTGTTCCCTTTGAGGACCAGGAGAATTTCCTAGTGTGTTTCACAAAGGTTTAATGCTGGATTAAGAATGGTAAGAAATTTGAGGCTATACCCATATAATTCTTGTGGATTAAGTGTATCCATGCCTAAGACTAAATCATGTGGTCATCTTCTCAGTTATACACTGACCCTACACTCTCATTCCACCTTCAGAGTGACTCAGTTGGCTACCCAGATAAGGCAAAATAGATGGGTACTAGCTCATAGTTGAGAGACATGCCCATAGACAACATGAATATAACAATCAAGATGCTTATACCCAAACTTGCACACAGTTATGAAAAGAAATATGAGCATGATCTTGAATTACCTCTTTAGAGGAGCATGAAGGCTCCACTAACAGATTTTCCTATTCGTTCTCTCTGGCATGCCCCTTTTCATCCTGCTCTTTATTTTTACCTCCAATCCTGATTTGTTTGTATCCCAACTCTTCAGTCCACTCCTATTCACTACAGCCAACCGTTCCTCAGCCTTTCACTCTCTTTCACCAAAACACCTATGTCTCAGTCTGTTCTTCTCACATTTCATGCATTCCAGCACCTGACATTACCTCTAGCCCCTTGTCCATTGCAATCAGGCAAAGCCCTCCTCACATCAGCTGCAGCACCTCGAATGTAAACTCTTGAGGAAATCTGCCCCACTCTCACACCGAAACATATGCAACACAGGTGGAATCAAAGATTTAAGCTGCTAAAATCATTTTTCTCTGCAGAGCATATGCAAACAGACTTGCAGGCAGATTTTCACAGCAATGACAGAAGGCGTCTCTGAAATAGAGGAAATGAACCATTCTCCCTCCTTCTCAAAGCCTTAAAATTTAATGTCCTTTCTAACTAGTATGAAGTACTAAAGTTTGGGGAGAGGCAGAAAGTCATTCAGTTTTGAATGTAATAAAACAGCTTCTTCCTTTTCAGAAATAACCAAACCACTGTCTGAACTGTTTTTGGCAAATAAAAGTTTTGTCATGGATATCTGCTGTTAAAAAGTTTACCCCAAATCTTCACAATATTCTGCTGAAACCCAATATTCATAAAGAAAAAATATTATGTAGCTGTTTGATTAGATTACAGTATCAACCGCAAGTATTTATACCTTTATTTCGTGTTTTTTACTGTAATTTTAGAATCCAGCATAGTTCTATGGAAACAAGTTACTATGTAAGGCTAAAATTACCTACAGTTTTCCAAGTAAAACTGACCGTGTCCTGCATCTCATCCTGGAAAATACCCAATTAAAACAACTGGAGATTTAGCCTGTGGAAAGGATTTAGATTTCTGGACAAAATTGGAAGCTGAGCCTTGTAAAGTTCAATTAGATGTAAAAATAATGAAAGAACCTTTTCAAGTCCAATTCCTAACTTTGGCTTTTATGTGATACTCAACATAAATCAGGTTGCTTATTTAAAAGCTGACAGATTTTTGACATGTCCCTTATTTTCATTTAGTTAAGTTTCTGATTGCTGGTTTGTTTGTCATTTTATTCAAAGAGTTTTGCAAAGACCCTTATAACACTAGAACTATGGAGAGTTTAAAATCTGAGAGATGTTAAAGTTCTATCACAACCTGTATATATATGTACAGGCTAAGATATATCAGCAACAGCAAAAAAACAGCATTTCCAAGTGCATGAGACATAGGAAAGTATGGAGGTTTTTTCTGTGTGAGAAGTAAACTGATGTTTATCTTATTCCTACTATACAGGCTTACCTTCTCAATCTGTTGTTACCCTTTTATTTGCACAATGTCAGCAAATGTAACTGCTAACACGGGTACTTCTCTACCCAATAGTTATACCCAGGTGCTGATTCTCCAAGCACAGTGGGCTTTATGAGCAAAATGCTTTTACTCCATACTCTACTTGATGGCTTTTCTGGTAAGGTATTTTGAAAGAAGTCACAGCCACGAATACTGCTTTGTCAACACAACTTTCATGCATAAATCTTGGCTAAGATGAAGAACAAGCACAAGGTGACCATTCAGTGTATCAGCTAACATTGTTCCCATTAGCTAGAACATTCACACAATACCAGTTTAGCCATACTTTTTGGAAATCCAAAATAAACTCCTAAATAACTCTTTTAATATGCCTCCTTGCTGTTCATTAGCCTAGCTATGCCACAATCTGTCAAAAGCTTTGTGTGCTAGTCCATTTAGGCAGCTCCCAAAATATAGGTCCAATTTTTTTTTCCTTTTTTTTTTAAGGCATTCTCCTAGGCTTCCTACATTTGTTTTAGCTCTTCTTTTCTTTATACCACTCTTATAGTACCATCCAGATGGTAGAAAAATGCTCAGCCGTATTTACATAAATACAGTTTCAAACACCAGAGAGTTACAGAACACATTGCAGGGAAAATAATGAAGATAAACTTAGCAGCTTTCAGGTGAGTGCAATCAGACAATCTTGCAGTATTTTTTTTTTTCTTTTATGATATACTCTACAAAAGGATGATATAATGGATTATACTATTATGAAAAAAAACCCCACCCTTCCGACCAAATACCTAACCTTCTGATTTGGAAACAGTGAGAACTGCTTAGGAAAAAAGAAACATGAAAGCAGCAGCCTATGGACTAACACAGACTGGCACATTTCCATTTATGTTGATGCAGTCAGCCATTTATGCCAGGTGAGAACCTGGGCCCCTTGTGGAATTTAGAGCACAACACTAGGCACCAGGTAGATCCTTTGCTGCTCTACACACCGCCTGTTTGTTCAACCCCACGTAGCACAGAAGAAATACCCCAATTTACTTATATTTCACTTTGCACTCTCCACAATAGTGCTTATTTAAAATAAATACAAAAAAAAAAAAATGCAGTGAGGATTCAATATGTTCTACTACCAAAAGGAACTTTGGGTTATTATTATTAGCCTGTCAGTGTGGAATATTTTAGGAGAATGTGGCTCAAATTTATGCCTGGCAAAGTTCCATTCACTTATTGAGAGATTAATTTAGCTCTTTTACTGTTTATGCTGTTTCACACATTGCACATAGGTATCAGCATAAGTCAGGAACAGCGACAAAATCATTGACTGCATTTACCTAGATCCCTATGTATTCCCTAATTGAATCACAAGCAAAAATGATTGCATGAACTGAATTTATCCAAAATTGTTAGTCTGATTTCAAACCAGCATCGAGAGGAGAGGCAAGCCTACATTATTCTGACCAAACAATATAGCTTGATAGCTCATCTCAGTGTCTAATGAAGTAATGTTTGCATAATGCATGAAGTCCAATTTAGGAAAATTGAAACTGCTTTGCCTTAAAGATGGCCAGATGTTTAGTGAGCATGTGATCAAGTGACAATTTCACCCAGAGAAATGAAGACCAAGACTGAGGCAGATAAGTAATACAGGAAAAATCTTTTCATTTCCATTTGCAGCTGGGAAGACCAACAAACAGCTTGGTGATCTCAATTCTTCAATTACTAAAAGCAGTAAAATTGATATTATTAGACAAAAAGTCTTTTTATTGCAGTATAATAATCTCTATAAATTGAAAGAATAAGATCATACGTTTCTACATTTCACAGTTTTGATTACCTTGTAATTCAACCTCCATCTACAGGCCTTCTAGGTAATGAAAAAACCATACAGTGCTCGCTGCAGTAGATATACCTCTGGGAAATATCCACCTGAAAAGCCATTTGAAAGCAGAGAACTATGATTCTGATATATATGGAGTGCGAGTAGTGTAAACAGAAGGCAGTTATTTCTTTGTCTGTTAACCGGCACTCTTTACCAAACATGAACCATCAGCCAAAACTCACTATGCTTTGAGTCCACTAGCTACGGTTTCAAAGAATGATTTTGAGAAGTGAGGTCTGAAAACAGAGTGAATTTATTCTTATTGGGTAAACAGTAGAGTTGGGGAAAAAAATCACAAAATCTTGGGCACACATGTTCTGATCTGAGAGAGAGATCACAAACTTCAAGCCTGTTGAGATTAATATGTTTTGAGTAAAAATTATTTCCATTAATCAACGGACAATCAAGACAAAGGTCAGTATGTACAACTGAATAGGAAAGGTGACAAGTAGTTACCACTTGCAGAGGTTACCAGGAGTACAAGTTGTAGAGACATCATACCAATGACACTACTGAGCTTGTGCTTTTCCATATTCAACAAAATTATGAAATATAGATTCCATGGTTCTTCTTTCAAAGGTTTTAGTAATCTCTGTCAAGAATAAGGACCAGGAGGTCTGAAATAGCATGTCTGTCTTATGAAACATTCTCAAAATAGTAGCCAATCATTTTTATCTTTCCTCCTCTGTTACAGTTCACTATGGTGTATCATATTTCCTGTTTCTCCCATACAGTCTTCAGAGGAACTTTTGGCTTCATAGAATATTAATACAGAAGCAGATTACACAACAGTCATGTCAACATGACTTTTCATGTCAAACATGATGCAGTGTCTGCATGACCGATGGGTTCTCCAGCTTTCCAAATATACCTCCTATATGACATCTGGCGTAATTTCCTTCCTTCAGACTTTGCTTATTTAAATCTCAAATCAAAACCTGTACAAGAACTCTATTATTACAATGTATTTTTTTAAGACCAGAATTCCTATGGAAGAATACTTACAGAGGATGCCGACAATTATACAGATTTCTTCTAATTTTCTAATCCTATCTAGATCAAGTATTCACTATCTGTGCAAGGAAAATATAAGTGTAGCCCAGACTGATAGAAGTATTTAATAATCACTGAAATTTTTGGTAAATTAGGCACTGTAAGAAAGAGGTTGACATCTTCATACTTTTGTAAGCATGGCCCTCAATCTGTCAAGTCATATGCATGAGAATTACAACAGGTTATTCTAGCAAGGTATTTACTAACTCCTATGACTAACTAACTTGAAAGTTCTGTCCTCCTAGCAAAATATGCCAAATGAAAGTCAGAGGAAGCAAGAATCAGTTATCCCTCCTCCCAAGTCTCCCATGGAATGCTATTTCATAGATAAGCTCCAAGCGCACCCAGCTAGCCTTGGGGTAAGCACAGAAAACAGTCAGAAAGGAAGGTAGAATTTCTTTAGGTTAATAATCTCACAACAGCCTTGAGAATTTAATCTCTTATACGCCTGAATAGTTTCCTCATCTTCACCATTTGAAACTTAAAAAAATACTTCCTGAAATTATGATATTAACATGAAAGTTTGTTGCATTTTTAATGGAGTGACTCCACTGTAATACCTAAAGTGGTTAACCAATAGACATCCAAAACTATGGCCACAATTGTCTGCCTCTACATAGAATGCAATAAACTGACAATAGTTACAAAAACATTTTCCTCTTAACAAATTTCTTCAGCATCAAAAGGTTTCAAATGTCATTTGTGGAAGAGACACGCGTTTCTGGAGGAGGTAGAAGTTTTAAGAGCAAAAATCAACTCGTCCAACACAGAATGTATCAGAACCACTTTTATCTTACAAGTCTAACAAAAAGCAGATGCACAAGGAAACAGAGGTGGAGAGAGCTTTAAGGAAGGACCATACAAAAAAATCTGAAGAACCTAGAAGAATATCATTATTTTTGACTGCATAAAAGTTCCTTTTCCAGATGGAGAAAGTAATAGATTAATACTACAGTGATTTAAAAGAAGAAAAGCATACAGCATTAACAAAAGCATTGAGGTGCTGGGATACAGGTACATCCCTGTAGTCTGTAAACTTTTTTAATTGCAGAAACCAAGCATTTCTTTTATTCTTCAGTTCTCTGTAATCTCTCAGCAGAAATACCTTGTCTGTACCAGAAAAAGCATGTCTGAGAGTACTTAAGAGTCAAGGGATACCATGTTCACTAAAATAAAGTTTGAAGGGAAATGAAATCAAATTCTCTAAACCTTATTTTTCAGCAATGAGACAGTAAAGGACATTATGTCCAATTAGACTGATGACAAGCTCTCATGTGGGAAAAAAATATGTAGGTTCTTCTGGGTTTTATTCATTTTAATAGTGTGAAAAATGAAGGGCATTGCTCTGATATTTAAATGACACTGATGAATAGTGTTAATTTTTTACCAACCAAAAAACTTTAAAGAAACATGAAGACTCTTCTGTGACCTAATTAGAGATTATATGGGGTCACACTGAATTCAGACATTCCTTCCTAACTACAAGCACATTTATAATGCCACTGAAATCACCCTGTGGATGCTGCGATGACTGCATCTACATTCCCAAAACTTAATACCACGAAACTGTGCAAAAAAAAATCATTAGGACAATAGGATTGCTCTATTATTTACGGAACTAACCAGCACCATCCATTGGCTACTTAGGTAAATCCATCACTGAAAGAACTAAGGAAGACCAAATTCTACAACCCATGGTTTAAATTATGTCAATATCATGCAGGAATCCAATAAACAGGTCGACACAGAAGTAATTACTCTTTCACGGAACAATCATGGAAAGCTCAAACTCTAAAACAAAGTTGATAAATGCTTGACCACTCAAAAACTAAATTGATTTACGCAGAGACCCACAATTTACCCTAAAGTAATTCAATATCATTTGCAGCAATTTAGCCTTAGGTTTTCTAAATTAACTTTCCCAACTGTTGGCAGTAAAAAAAAGTGAAGCTATGTAGCACTGGATAGACAAGGAAAGCAACTGTTACTTTCTGAAGGAACTGTAACTGCATGCACTTACTCTACAGTCCAGGTTAATGAAGTGGGAGAAACCAAGGATATGAACTGGCATCAGGTGGAAAGTAGTTTCTCTACATACTTTGTACAAATGCCAATTCATTCACTCAAAGATGAGGTACCTGTTAGGTACTGAAGCACTGTTCAGCTGCGGAAAAAACATTCAGTCCAGCTGTTCTTCAGATCTTTTTGCAACACCCATTACTAAGCAGATGAGACATTTCATTCTCCTATATTACTGAAAGTAAATTGTTCATTTGTTATACATCTTTTAAGACAATATTAAGGCTGTCATCCATATTTGACTACCTGCTTGAATTCTGATAAGACAGACCAGCAGACAGAAGATTAGTCCATTACCAAAGACTTGTGGCAGAAGCTATCATACCTCGAAGAAGCAAACTGAATTTCTTGCCAACATAGTAAATTATAGCAATAAGTTTCCTACTGCTACACATTACAGTATACAAGCTTCATTAAAGGAAAAAGGACATTGTGCTGGTCCATCTCAGTGCACCTCAAACAAGGGCAACCTTTGTCCAAGTGTCTCTCAGATAGGTCGTATTTTAGCAACACAAAGGGGGGCCTCTAGAGGAGATCAAAAGCAGAAGCTGCCAAGGTGATATGTGAAAAAATCAATCCGTGCTCATTTTTTTCCCTCCGTCTTCCTCCTTTCCACTCTGTTTCACTTTTGAGATTATATTAGTCTCCCAGAAGCTCAATGGTGGAACAGAAGTCATAAATAGGTTCAAGTTTCAGCTTATTACTACTACCTCCCAGAAATATTTTCATAGCAAGGCATTGACTGCTAGAGCCTGAAGCAACAAGAATGAATTTGTATTTGAGGTGATTTTGATTTATCAACAAAAACCCATGCAGCTTAGAAGTTTTCTATAATTCATACAATTTTTATTATGACTGATCCAGACTTAATGACAGTTGATCATAATCTAGCAGAATGTTTAAGTGTATGATGAGAATCTTAGACCTCATAAATGAACAGACACACTCAAACTAAAATTTAATCTGGGTCTTGAGTTTTTTCTTAGGTCATAGAGGAAAAAAGAAGCTAGTAAAATTTGCAGGGGAAAATGCAAACATCCCAAGGCACTCCATTATTTTAGAGATGATCTGAACTCACCAACTGGAAAACTGACCCCTCAAAAATAACAGAAACCATCTCCCTAGGGAATTTCTTTACAAATAGATTAGGTAAAACAGTGAGATACAGTTAGGGAAAAAAAAATTCCAAGTTAATAATGAATGACAGGATATCAGACTTGTGCTCAAATAGCGTCTTGCATGATCTTTGAGAAGAAGTCTGTAAAAGGAATACTTGGGGCTATACAGTGGGGTGGGGAAAAAAAAAAAAAAAGAAGGAAAACTGATTTTAAAGTACTTTTACCTTATGGAAAGATTCAACAAGTTATGTTTCTATAATTGCAGATGCTCCAAGTATCCAACTGTCAAGCAAATAGACACAGACACTAAACATATGCAAGATTTAATTATAAGCTCTGAATAACATTTTAGACAAGTCTCCACATTAAGACTATTCTTTTAAACACCTATGATGTCTAGAGGAGAAGCAAACTTACTGTGTAGGGACTTTGAAGCTCAAAGAAACCTATCAATATATTAAGGGGCAAAAAAAGAGTAAAGATTGCTTTTATTCTACAACACTTAACTGAACAAAGGGGAAATACAACATCCATAAAGATATATGACATAGCCTGGAGAGAGGACACAAAACAAAGAAGTGATAAAACAAACAAAAGAAATACTCTATGAATTACATTCTCATATTACCTGAGAATAAAGGGATGAGCACATATCCAGCAGATAACTAATTAATTGTTGTATAAACTGGTAAGTACAGTTTATAAACTTGTTTCTCCCACTCTTTCTTCAACATACTTTCTGTATAGCTGCATTAAAATGAGATTCCAGTTACTAAAACCATACAAGTGTCAAATTCTTCCTTAAAAAGTAACTTGTGCTGCAGGCTCAGATACCTGTAGCTACTCAGTTAAGACTATCTGTGTGTACACAGAAACACACAGACATCAATGCTATTGAGATTTAATAGTCTATGTAATCTCAGTATGTTTACATTTCTATCTCACAAAACTACTTCTAGGGGATTTTTTCCCCCCATCAGTTACATCTGATTTCCACTTTGCATATTGACACAGTCTCTCTTTTTCTGTTCTTTTGTACACAAGCCAGTACTGCTTATCTGTAGAAAACAAGGCTACAGTAAGACATGTTAAGATCTAAGTTTTATAAAGCAATTTATAAACCTTTGCTGTTCTTGACAAGAACTGGGTTGTTGACAAAAGCTGGAGCATGGATTTCAATGAAAAAGCATATGCTTACTGGACACCACTGTGAATGAGAACCGGTGAAAAAAAAAAAAAGAGACTAAGATATGAACACTCAGTGATCTATAATTCATGTACCTGTTTTATGGCATAGGGAGAAATAAAAACAAGATTGCAGGTTAATTTTTGAGTTTAAAAAACTCACTTAGAAGACCCATAACAACCATGGAAGGATGTTCATTCTGATTACAGATATAACAAAGTTTTTAAATACAGAAAAGCTGGGAATAAAATCTTGTGATAGGTGTGAATATTTCATCCTACAAGTCAGGGTCTCTAATGACACTGTAACATGAAATGGGAAATTTAGTTTTATGTAACTTCCTTTATGAAAATCAAAACAAGGGGATATAATTTGCACACAGGAAGATTTAATTTGGCTTGGAACATCCATGTGCCATTTTCTTTCAAATCAACCAGTTTCTGTTTCTCTTAAATCAGTCCAAGCTCACACCCTATTATGTTTTTGACAAAGAACAGGTGTCAAGATATTTATACCATAGAGAGTTTTGATCTGTTAAAAAGCCATCCTAAAATTTTTGAATGGACATTCAGATACCTCAGAGTTTTAAATTTCAAAATACTCTTACCTAGTATCAATCATTTCTGTCATTTCATAACATCACACTGTAGCTGAATGTTGAAATTACTTTCTTCTTCAAAGCCACTGCTACTTGGGACTTCCTCCTAGTATCACTCAGTTCATTATTCAGCCTGCTTTTAGTTCTTTATTCTTACACAATTCCTATTTCTTGCTACTTCCATTAGCCTTTTTTAGACCATGCCCCAAAGAAATCTTCCATGTCACAGACAAAAGAAGAATCGTCACTGTCCTGTCCACCCAGAAAACAAGTTTCTGTTGTCATAATAAAGATGTTACAATGATGATTCTCTAATAGAAAAGCATGTACTTTACCTTCTCACAATCACTCCTCTTTTTTCATGAAATCTTGAGGTTCTAAATTAATATTTTTGAAAGCAACTAGGAAAAGAAACACTGGTATGGCCTTTAGGGAAAGTGGCATAAACCCTCTGCAAACAGTCTGGAATGCAGCCATGTATTCCTGTGGATTACATCTTTGCTGTGGAGCCTTGCCCCTTGACTGCAAACCTTTTTGAAGGGATCCCTGACATTTCTTCCTCTGTTGGCACTTCCAGCAACAGTCAAAGAGGATTTCTTTTTCCTCAGGGTGACAAGTATTCACATGAAATTCATCTATAACTGTAGATAGGTGTCTAGTAGCAAATGTCTTTCCCCTGACTGCTAAAGAAACAGTTAGATATTAACATTTGTACTCAAGGCTAATCATAATTACAACAAAATTATTGATGTCTGAAAAGATTTGCTTTACAAAATTGGTTCAAACATTCAACTGAACAACTATTCAATAGATAACTTAAAGAAAATTATTTTACTTCCTGAGTTTCACCCATAGGATGTAAAGTGCTGATGAAAACTGGTAAGAAAATACACTTGTCAAGCTTGAGGTCTAGAGAAGTTCCTCATAATTTTCTCTCACAAGTGCTGCAGATTAAGAAAAAAAAAAAAAAAGATAGAGATAAGGACTAAGTTTGGAAGTACACAGCAGGAAAGTCCTCCTTGTACATGTTGATGATCTCACTCTTGAAATAGAAAAGATAAAAATCAATGTAATCATCTTTCTTTTTGCTCAATCAACTACTACCTTGCCAAGCTGCCTTGACAGAATAGCTTAATTTTTAATAATAATTTAGGGGAGAAAACCCCAAAGCTCCTTTCCCACTGAGAAATATAGCATATGCAGATTCTTGCAGAAAACTTTTTTTTCTCCAAGAGAACTATTCTAAATTCTGTACATGATTTTCACACACATTCCTCACTCTGAGAGTTCATTTATATGACAAGAATCAGACTGAAGATGATCCCTTCCTTCCTCTTCCTCTGCCTCTGTTTCTGTTCAACTGTTTGTGTACTCATGCTCCAGCAGTTCACAGCCTACATAAAAAAAAACCCTGCTTACTTAAAAATTAATAATACTTTTTATTAATATTATTTTAAATTCAAAAAAATGTTTCTGGATTTTTTTTTTCCAGTAGACCACCACAGACCTACTACATGCTGTAGCCAAACAGCTGAAATAGCACAAATGGTGGCAAAACTAGTTACTCAGTCAGAATCAGTTCTGCCACTGGAGAGAAAGCACCATATCTTGCAGGTTTGTGAGAAGAAAAACCCATATTCATTGCAAATTTGGGAATACAATCTCATTTCTGCTCTATCATGTAAGTTTGGACAAACTCCAAAATAACAGATCGGAAATGGAGTTTTGGACAAAAATTTGCTACATTTGAGTGCCTGAGGTTAATTTCCTATACTGCTAATCAGGTTTGGTGACAGAAGTAAAACTAAAATGTGCTAGAACAGATTTAGTTTCAGCTGGATATACTGTCCACTGTCCTTGTCTAAAGCAAGGTGAATTTCTATTCAAAAGTTTACTTATAACTATAATCAGACTTGAGTCCTTGAAGCTTCAGGTACCTACATGTTATATTTCATCATTGTTTTATTTATCATTCTACCTTTACAGATTATGTGTAGTTTTTTTCAGCTGTAACCAAAACATATCTCTCCATCATACACTCATTAACTGTTCCAATAAAACCGTTGACTGCCAAAGAGATACAGTATGCATTTTTTTAAACTGATATCTTGGTGCATCTTTCCATCTTGGTGTCATAAGATATCCTGAACTCCAAGTTAAGGGAAAAGTAAACTAGTCATGTTTTAACTGTGGCATAGTTTTAACTGTGGCATAATAATCTTCCAAGAACCACTAATTCCTTCAATTATTTCTTCCTATCTGAGACAGTTCCAATCAAGTGTTTTCTTAATTATTATTCTGCACACATTTCCAGCACCCCAACATACTACTTACAAGATAATTCAGAGGGCCAAAGAGCAAAAAGACTTTTAAAAGTAAGTCTCCTCACTGTTGTCCCCATTGCTTTTGAATATCCATTCCTAGAGTATGCATAATTGCAAGCCAGAGGACTGTAAGCAGAATAGATCTTCCAATAAATCATTACCTCGACAAGTCATTTTGGTATGCAGTCAGGGAAGGGCAAGATAATTAGCTATTTATTAGTTCGAGAATGGAGTAGGTACTCCCATTGCTTGATGTTCAGTGCTTCATATGAAATATTACCACAGCGTTTTGCGCTTTTTGAATATGTGATCACGTTGTTCCCAGTACATAATTTGTTCTGGTTTTACTTGCCAGATTTCCCATTGCCAGGAAGCACAGGAGTCTCTGACCACCTAGTATTTGACAGTCTGCAATAATTTACATTCTCCCATACACATAGGCAAAACCAAACAATAAGACTAAATGACCACCTTTCAAATTCAAGCTATTTCATTCCAGAAATACAAAACATGCATGTGGTCCATCTATTAGATTCTTATACGACCATCACACAACAGCTAATTTTGAATGTCACTGTGAACATGAGAAAGTCATTGCTTTGAAGAGGCTAGTGTAAGAACTTTAAGTAAATTAAGATATTAACAAGGCCCCAGTTTCCAAATTGTGTTAAGAAAAAATTCAACCTAGTTTACAAAGAGAAATATTGTGCTAAATTCAAACTTGAAGTTGCACAAGCAGTCATGGTAACCCATACCTCTATAGTTACAGAAATATCCAGCTTTTTTTCTAAATCTAAACATGTTGCTGCAGAACTGAGGAGCATCCCGGAGTTAAGAAGACCACAACAACTGACCAACTGTTACGTTTCACTAGGTTCACTGTTGTCACACTACCACACAATCTCTTTCAATTTCTCCTGCCTTTAAATACATATTAGAGCTATGCATATTTTTTTCAAAATTAAAATTTAAAGCTAAAGGTTGTTGATAACCCAGTGAAAGGAAAGTAACCACTGAAGAGTTGGGGAATTTCAAATAAATATACTGATGGTATGTGATGTTTCTCATGAACTCCACATTATGAAGCTCTGTATATTTGATTGACTCTTGAAACATTAATCCAGGTTGGGGTTTTTTTGATAACAGCTTTGCTTATTTTTTCCTAAGATGACTATTTTACCATTCAAGATCTATCATCATTTTGCAGCAGACAACACAGACCTTAATATAGCTTGTAAGTTTGTTCTTTAGAAGAGACACAAAACGATCATCAGAAAAAAAAGAGCTATAGCTGAAAACAGAACTAAATCAACAATAAAACCAACTTATCCCAGTGATATTTATTATCTTTTTCAAAAGCCAGTATTGACGCCAAGACAAGCAGTCCAGATAAAAATCTTTGTTAGCAAGTCACTTACCATATTTATTGATGATACAGGACCAATGCTGTTGACATAAATGTCAACATCAATAACTGTTGGTTTTACTGTGGAGAAAAAAAAAATTAATATTACTTTGCAGAAAACATAAGCAATCACTTTAAATATTTTCTCCCCCAATAACTGTAAGATCTACTCTTCAGGGAGAACTACTGAAAAACATGGATCATGTATTTTTCAAGAAGACAAGGTTCTTTTCCTCCTACCCAACAAAAGTTGCAAATTACAGCCTGTACCACTTTATCATTGTGATCTCCATTTATCCCAGCAGCAATTTGTTAAAGAAACTTTCAGTGCTGAGCAGAGTGGCTCAGAGTCAAAACCTAAGATGACTGACATGAAACTATAAATAATGCAACATATCACTTTTCTCCATTGCCTCAACAGGCATGTCCTCTAGTATGTGTATTTCACATCAAGAAATCTTTCCAGATTTCTCATCTCATCATTTCTGAAATCATCCTAACTTAGAATGAAATCACCAAGAAATCCATTTAGATAAAGCACTCTTCTCCTTTCAATTTAGACTCCTTCCCTTCAGTCCATATTGCTTTTGGACTTCTTTATCCAAAGGTTTTTCAATTTGATTTGGTTTAGTCTATGCAAGTATGTTTTCAGACTTCCAGGATTTAATAGGCCAGGATGAGCTCTGCCTCCTTTACCTGAGGCCACTAGGATTTATCTTCCATTTAGAATCCTTGGTATCAGTGTACTCACAGAGCATTATTCAGATAGCTCTTACTGGTGACATACCCTAACTCTAAAATAATGCCATTCTTCCACTGAAAGGCATGGTGGGTTTTTTTACTTATACTTTTCTCCTTCCAACCCCACAGGGTATACATTAACCTCTAAACTGGGATCTGAATTAATGTTTTACTTTCTCCAGGGTTAGCTGACCCAAAACTAAGTAAATATAAATACTGTTCTAGCTTGCATAGTCAAAATTGATGCAATCTTGGCCCTAGTAGGTCAACAGCTTCTGTTAGAGATCTCCCTTTCTCACAGAGTTACCTTCCCCACTCCATGATCTTCGAAAATCTTCAGATAGCAATTCAAACCACTGAAGTTCAGAAACTATGCTGAACGTAGGAATTTTTTTTTTGCACCAATCCCTAAACCCCCTAGAACAAGGTACATCAGGCACTCAAAACTCAGAAAGCTTTCCTTAGGGAAGTTACTGAGCAGAGAAGCGAGGAACAGTCAAATACCATGGTTCTGTGGGAAGCTTATCTCAAGTGGATAATGGTTCATTTGTTTAAAGCTTAAGAAGCTATCCAACACAAAACAGAAGACAGATTGGAATCTTCACATATAAAGAGGAATAACTTTTGCCCACATCCCCCGAATTTCAGACTAACAATGAGATGCTGAGAAGTTTTAAAGTACCTTAAAAGTTAAAAGGTTCTGAAAAAGAGGCAGGCTGGCTTGTCATGTAAGACTTGGGCACTTTCATATCATTAAGATAACTAGATTTAATGTCGCAAAAGCAAACATAAAAGCGGGTACAAACAGCAGTTAAAGATCATAACTGTTTTCTCCAATTCACTATGCACCACATACTTTTTTGACTGCATGTGGTTGGAACATCCAGGATTATTTAAGGTCATGGTTTCAAATTGTCTGAAGTACTGTCTTATAAACTCAGATCTTCCCTTCAGCAAAAGAAAATCTGAACCCAGCTGAACAAGCACAACTGATTAATGCAACTCTAATTGTACCCAGCTAATAACTAAATAGGAGTCTAGCAGCTTCTGGTAATGAGACTTGCCTCAAACTGCAGTAATAAATGTCATTACATAGGAATCGGTAATAGTGGAGAACTACAGCTAGCTCTTTCACCAAGGCAGAATACGTGGAATAAAGAGCTCTGATCTTTTTAGGGCTTATACACACATCTAGCTGCAAGTTCAGCAGTAAGGAGTTCTGGTCAACGTTAACGGCACTAGACTTAGTGATGCAAATTGGCATGCAATTGTATCTTGGCAGGATCAGGGACAAAGTTCAGGACCAGAACACAGTGCTTGG
The DNA here is from genome assembly GCA_013400375.1 of Thinocorus orbignyianus. NCBI lineage: Eukaryota > Metazoa > Chordata > Aves > Ciconiiformes > Thinocoridae > Thinocorus > Thinocorus orbignyianus. Next base: position 607,866 of record VXBW01003925.1, on the reverse strand, counting down.
AATCCATTTTTGTTTAATGATTGCAGTTAAGTATATAAATAGATTATGATATAATAATCTCTCCAGAATATGCTNAAAAAAAAGAAAAAAAGGCAACACTTCTTGTTAATGCTAGAGAGAATTTGGTCTTACACACAGTAAAAGTCTAGTCCTGAAACGGAAAAAAAAATAAGCATTGGCCGCTTCTTATGTCAAAACAAAATCAGCATCTAAATCTAACCTCAGACATTCCCAGTGAAATTCAAAATAAAAATAATTATAAAAAAAAATACAAGTAAGCTATTATATCACTCCAACAATAAAAAGGACTGGAAAGCTCCTTTGAATGACACATTTTCCTAGGCAGAAAAATACAGTTGTAATATGATTGTACAGTAAATACGTGTTCAGGTTTTGAAAGAAAACACGGAAGAGTACCGTTCTTGTTGCACGTGCTTTCTCATGGATATAAACAGATACAGACTAAGAGAACCATCAGGTATAGATTTTATATTTGTTATCATAGGATTTCAACTCAAAATACCAACCGTAATGAGGCAAAGATTTTAAGATTACTTCATCCAAAATGCATTATGAAAAAGAAAATAACCGAGTCTTAAACTTTTCATGTCTTATTAGAAAGAATCAAACCTCCACTTGTCTTCAAAATGAACTGAGTTTCATGGAAAACATAAATAGTTACATCAGCAATTATTTCAAAGCCTGCTCAGATTTTCTGTATACTACATGCATTTTTGAACAGTCAGTTCATGGACTACTTTAAGTTATGCATGGAGTTGCTAAGCTGCAGATGAAGACTTTTTTCTAGCACTGAGAAAGTCCTTGGAGTCTTGTTAAATGAGCAGCAAGTGTTAATACTTCATTGAAAGTTGGCAATAATATTACAGAAGGATACTCAACTCCAGGACCATTTTGATATCAACATCAGTCCAAAACAGCTCTAAAAGTCTGTTCAAAAGTTAGAAAAATTATTGGCAGAATCGTGTGTATATCACATGCAGGAAAGCACTTAAAGGTTGTCTATAAATGCACCAACCTTCTCAAAGTTCTTTGAAATATTCTTTAATACATGGTAGATAATTTTCCCTAGGAGACAATGAAAGCACATCCAAGTAACTGCAGAGTTATGCTGCTACACAAGTGCTATCTAAGGTTAGCTAACTGCTTATCACAATCACTTCATCTTCAAACACGCTGGTTATAATTGAGTAGGGAATTTATCAGGCAAATCAAAATATCTGCAAACAAAATTAAGGTCATGCCAATATTTAGCTAATAGTCACCATCTGATCCAAATGCCATGGCTTTGAGACAGACTGTTTATATTCCAGCGAGCCTTGTGATTATCGCATTGCAAAGACACATCCGATTGAAATTTGTCCATAGACTTTAGACAATTCAAAGACCCTAGCCACAGGAGTCAGGAGTTCAACACTGCCTGCCAAGCCCACTTAAGAACCAGGTGACCACTTAAACAGTTAGTGTAAAGCTAGGTCAAATATGTCTGGACAACCACAAAACACAAAACCAGCTAGAATAAAATGCCCTGATAACAAATACCCATGCAGGCTGGTAATAGGATTTGTGTAGTCCTGCTTTATAGATTTACACTAGTGAAATAAACAGCATCTGAGCTTGAATCCCATTAAAATCCATGGAGACTTTACTCATAGACATATGTAAGTTGATCATGTGTGTAAAAAGTTTGACACTTAAATCAGGAGAATCTTCAAAGACTTTTGTGGAAATAAATAAATGTGGAACTGTTATACAATTTCACAGGTCAAGTAGGAAAAAAATCTGCAACAAGTTCCTGACATTTATAGGACTTTAGTTTATCCTGTCTTTTTAAAATATCTCTTGATTTTTTGATAGATCTCTGCAATTCAGAATTGATGCTTAGTTCATGAATGAAACCACTTTGTTTGCTTCCTACAGAAAGCTTCCTCCACATTTGAAGTCTGTCCAAATGGCATTTATGTTCTGCACAGATCATAAATATTTAGAATTATTTTTTAAAGTTTAATGTTTAGAAATATCTTTATTGGAAGCTCATTTAAACATGAGGAGAACTAGCTGAGACCTCATAAATTTTAAAATAAAACTAAATTTTTTTTTTGTTCTCACTTATATTTTTCAGGCAAGTCCCAGGCCTAAATCATTCTGGTTTACCCAAAAACAGTGGTGATAAAAATGTTATGGATCGATACACACACATTTATAGAAGCAAAGTAATTAGTACAGATTTTTAGAAGGCACACAACCACATAACAAATACAACATGAGTTCAGTTTCAGAAGTATACTGCCTAAGTTCCACAAGACTTCTGAACACAAAAGACGAACAAGATTTGCTCTACTGTAATGAGATATTTTTTTAAATTACTCTATAATGGTATTTTACATTATCTCATTAGCACATAAATTGGTATTTTTAAATTGGCGTAAAGTTGTAATAAATCATTGCACAGTTATCAGTAATCATAGTATTAGTGATTATAATGTTAGTTTACTTTGCATTAGTTACGACGACTATTAATATTTTCCTACATGTTCTCATAGGTGACATCTGATTACCTGTTTGCTCCTGTAGAAATAAAACTGCGATGCTAACAAGTCATTTCTCAGGGATAAATGTGGTCAGCTAAAACTTCTATATTTTAGGACAAATTACCACATTTGAAGAAAGACATAGTAACAGGAAGTATTAAGTCATAATCCTTGGAAGCATTTAAAAGATGTGTCGATGTGGCACTTAAGGATATGGTTTAGTGGTGGACTTGGCAGCGTCAGGTTTATGGTTGGACTCAATGATCTTAAATGTCTTTTCCGAACTAAATGATTGTATGATTCTACAAAGGTACCAGTGAGGAAAATACAAAATACAAAATACATTCTTCTTGCATAGAAGAGAATGGCATTGCTTGAGCAACAGATAGAGGTCAAAGCCTTCCACTTACGACATCCAGGCAAGAGAAACTCTTACAGAATGGTTACCTCTGTTTTAAGATCAAAGTAAAAAAAGGGCACTGCAAATGAAAATCAAAAGGATAATCAAAAATTGGATGCGGCCTTGAAAGAAAGTTTGGATGACAGCAATGTCAGGATGAGAACACAGTCTTCTGAACAGGGTAGTTTTTCACATGCAAGGTTTTGTTGCCATTCTGTCCTGGAGCATGAATGACAGTGTGCACATAAATGGACTCTCTTAATTAACTACGAATCATTTTTATTCTTCGTATTCCACCATCACCATCAATCAACCTTCAGCACTTTTGTCTTTCAGTTACCTTTCTCTAATGCACAAGCTGCATTTTTTCCAGTGTTGTGTTGTTTGGGAACGAAAACTGTAGATCTTAATGGTTAGGCTGGTTTTATAATCAATGCCTAAACCTTCCGGTTTTGTTTTACTTATATTCATTGGAAAGGTGAGTTCCTATGTGATCTCATACAACTGAAAAATAATAGAATTTGTTCCTTAAAAGTCTAGCAAGCTAGACAAAGCCTGAATGAACAATCGCAGTCATAAGAAAACCATACAATTGCAAAAAAAGAGCAATGATATTTTAAAATAAAATGTTTAGAGAGTTTTCCTTGTTTAAAGACAGGATAATGTGGTAGATCCATCACAGTCTAGATTATCACAGAAGGAAAGAGAGAGGAGAAAGGGATTTTCTTATTCCATTAGTCTCTCAGACTTTTCCTGACTCTTACCTAACTTTCAATCCATAGTGTCCTGAAAGCCTGTATGCTATACTCCCAACCTCCTCACAGATTTTTTAAGTGAAGTTATGGAAAAGAAGGGGAAATAAGAACTAGCGGCTGCTACACATAGTTTTGACTCTAACAATTTAGATGAAGAGTTTGTCAAACATTAACTGTCAACCAAACTGTCACATCTACAGTGCCATTCCAGAAAAACACTCAGTCTGAGTTTGTATCAAGCCATTTCAGCAAGTAATCACTTGTCAAGAAATAAAACTCTAAATAAGAATTATCTGTATAAATGGATTCTTTACATTCTCAATAAGAAGGATGTATCATAAGGGACTTTGCTCTTAAGTGCTTGGATAAAAAGCCTCTCTCTCCAACACAAAACCAGTGTCTTTGTCAATCCAACAGACTACGTGCAAGACATAAGAACTGAAAAGGTACAAGCAGCTTATTAGGTATGAGAGAAAAGAGTAGTTTCTTCTGCAAAGAGCTGTATTATTTGGGTTAAATGATGAGATCAGTGTCAGGGAAAAATAAGTACTTGAATACTGAAATATGTCTATATGTAAAAGTACTGTAAGTTTCAAATTAAAGTGTTGCTTTCTAGTAGTTGAGTTAAATCAGGTGTTCTTAAAAAAATTGACACAAAAAAAATTTTAAAAATATATTTTTTTTAAGTAGAAGAGTTAAACTGGAGGTCTTCAGGGTCACTGCATTGGGTTAAAATTTCTCTACACATTCTTTTAGTACTACACATTAAGCGTTTTGCCTGAGAGAAGGACAAGTGAAAAGTAGGGTGTTTCCCCTGACAGCTGAGAAGCTGTGAACCAAACAAGGTCAGAAACCAAAGTCAGAAATTCCCTTTGACTCAGCTCCATGGTTAAGCAATTAGAAAAGGAGAATGTAAGCATGGAAAAAAACTCACTGTCAACAGGCCATCCTAGTCAGAAATGTTCCCATGCTCAATTTTGAAAGTCTATGTCTGATGCACAACACTGGCACCAGATGAGGATTAGGACTAGACAACTCGAGCATGGATCAGTTTTCAAAATCTTAAACTGGGACTTTAGAGTCACCACAGAGTAGTGTACCCCTCATTTATTAGCCTTGCTATTCATACTGATGAAATGGTCATGACACGTTTGCAGAAGAAAGTATTGTTTAATGAAGATGCTAGACAATTAAAACTCCTGCAGACAATCAGAAAATCCCTTCTATCCTCCCACTCAGAACAGAGATTGCTCTCATTTGCACTTGATAGCAACCTTCTCCTCAGGAATATTCCTCTCTTTGCATAGGTGTGCTTATACATAATACATGGGAGATGACTGGCACTAAAATAGCCTTCATATTTACCGTCTTACTCATGAAAATGGATAGCTAATGGATTTACAGTTTGGTGGCTGAATCAGAACAAAAGTTTTCTGAAATAAAGACAATCCACTTTCACTATATTCAGCCCTGATTCCCAGCTGAGCCTTTGCCACAGCACCCCACATCCTCACCAGTGGGTTATTTAAGTCTCTTCTGCCATATAAACCTAAATTGAACTAATCTCCGCAATCTTTTGCAGTGCCCAATACTACAGGAGCTGGATCCAGGACTACTGCGTTTCCCTCCTGAGTGCTGCCATAATACAAACTGAAGTTACTCCATCTCTCCTTCCTATTGTGTAGTACCTTTACACACTGGTTAGCTCTCCCGTAGATCATTGAGTCCAACCTTAAACCTGACGCTGCCAAGTCCATAATCAATCCCTAAGTAACAAGTGTCTCTTTCACTAGGTTTAACCTTGCATGACAGTTTACAGCTTTGTCTGCTCTATGATCTGGGAAATATTTTGATCTGTGAGGTAATAAGCAACCCTCTGTCACCACATACGGGGAAACCTTGCTGGAGTTAATTTAAAGAGTATCAGGTGTGGCAATCAGCAGTGAGCAAAAATAACTTGACAACCACAGTGGTAATAGCCTGTGGTGCACTTGAGGGTTCATTTCTGTGTGGTATGCTAGGAAGGCAGGTCAGACAGAAGAAGGGTTGTGATACAGCTTCAGAACTCACAGTTTTCATCAGAATTGTGCTCAAAAATGCACATCTCCTTTAAAAAGCAACAGAATAAAAGTCATGCCTACTCACTCAACAGATCGCCTCCTTGCATACCCTGAGAAACTGCTTAAATTAGTTACAGTGAGAACTTTTAACTGTTTAAAGATAACTGCTGTTAAGCCCTGCCAAGCCAATACAGTAAAGCATCTCAGAATTTAGTCTTCCGTGTTTGCCAACACAAATGAGCCCACCTATTTCTACCAGCGACACTTGCTCGAAGTACGGAGAGTTGCACAGCTCTTTGTGAGACTGCTCTTGTCTTCATTAATTTACTTCACAGTTATAAAAATACTCATGGAGCAAAGAAAAACAGCTGGACTCTCAAGATGGCTAGAACTGTCAGAAGGTACATAGGCATTACATTAAGAGGTGCATGTATTTGCGTGTATACATATGTACACACACACACATATATGCATATACACTTTCATACTTTAGAGTGAACTTTTTTGGTGTTATAAATACACAATAAACACAGGGGACCACTAGAGGTTCTACAAACACCTAGAGTATCCAAGAGGAATCTTGTTATTGCAGTACAATCAGAAGTGAGAGAAAAGCAGGCATTAGTGAAGAAAGCACCTCAGAACACAAGTGATGAAGCTTTCTTCAACACTTGCAATTCGCAGCCTTCCCTGATACAGTGATACATTTAAGAAACAGAGGATGCAAACATGAAATACAAATTATCCTACTACTTTTTTCTACCCTCTCAATGAATAATATCAGTAAAATCAGTGTTATTCATGCTTGTTCTGTCTCTCCCATAATGCTCTTGCCTCAAGTCTGATTTGATGTCAGCTTGACTTTTCTTTAAGGAAAGTAAGAAGACAGGCAGCTTAGAAAGCAAATGCTAGAAAGTATAGGAAAAATAAATACAATAAACTACCACATTTACACAAGGTTCGTACTGCACTAGAAATGGAATTCAGTCTTTTCAGTTCTGACTGACCATTACAAGAAATATCAGTTGAAAAGCTAGCTGTCAGCTAAGTGACTCTAAGACACAGGAGGTTCTGTCTTGTCACTTCCCATCCCTTGATTTGGGTTTTTATCTTATTTTAACTTAAGTTCTAATACTTATGATCATATACTGCTTTCAGTTTCCTTGGGTAGTTTGAACACAGTAGAGTGTAGCCCCATCTAGTAGGTTTCCCCTTACCCGCACTTTTTTGCTCCAGCCTCTGAAGCAGAAATTAACCTAAAGTATTGAACTTTCCCTGACAGAGTATAAATAACTGAAAATATCATTCGTACAGCCTGAAATACAGGAAAATAACTTCCAAGTTTCTTTCTATGAATATGTTCTGCACTTAAATTAAGAGTGCTGAAATAACTGACAACATGTTGGAGATGCTCAAGGAACAGTTCTGTTCTCTAAAGATTACTAGTGAAATACAATGTTTTCTTTCACATTAGGAGGTTGAGATAAAGAAGGAAGCTTGGAGTTTAGCTCAGTTTATGAACTAATCTTAACACTGCTATTGCCTTGTCATTGCTTAAATGTTGGTCCACATTAGTTACTGCTTCTTAACGAACAAGAGGCAAAAGTTCCTTTCTTTGAGGTAAGCAAATCAGCTACTGAAAAGCAACTTTTAAGACTAAACACTTATGCTCCAAATGAGTACTGTAGCTCTGAGCCTGGTCTAGGGTCAGATTTTTTTCCTCTTACCACTAATGGTACATTTCAGAAATGTCCCACATACTAATATTTTGAAGGGTAAGGTGACTTTCACAATGAAAGGAAAATACAGCACATCATCTTCCACATGTAAAGCTCACTCAAGGAATGTGATTGGCAAATCTTTCACTTTGGAAGGGCACGCTGTTACAAACTTTCTCTCTATTAAAGGTAACCTACAATCCATATGAAAAGAAGCACTAAACAATGTAAGGTAATAAAGGCAGCTTTCATTTTCCAGGACTCCATAGTGGAATAAGCTGTGCATTAAGGAACGTGTAAGGGAAGTTTTCATTAAAGTGACTTTGAAGGCAATATTTTTGTCATGTGCTATTTAATTTACATGTGGTTTGCTTCATAATTTTGTTTAGGTTTTTTCTTAAACAGAACTGAATTTTTAAACTAGTTAATCAAAAACAGAACAATGGCAGAAACCTGATTTATTAATAGAACCTAAGTAAGACTGAGATTTCCCTAGCTGTAATTATCATCATTCTACCCTGTGGCCTGTTGGTTTGCCTGTTATTTTTGTTCTCATGTTATTAATAAAGGCAAACTAAAATTTCAGGTCCAGAACTCAGACCAACTAAATGTCAGTACTTAGGCCAGTGTGACACAGGAGGAAAAACAATCACTCTTGCAGGGTAGTGAGCCTTACTGCACTTAGAAATGATTGCATACCCATTGAACAGGTCTTAACTTCAAAGTACTTTGAAGCAAACTCCAGAGTACCTACTATTGGAAGAGATTTCAAGACCATCATTTAGAGCTAGTTTACTTTACCAGGACTGATGCCTCTTATACTATACAACAGCTCTATGATTCTCAGCCCTGTAATTGCAGCTGGTAAAAAGTTAGTGGGAAAGATGCTTTGGCTCTGTAAAACACTTTTCTTTTGTGATCCACTCAGTTACATGAGTATAAGCTTGTTAAGTGTGAGGTGCTTTCTTCTCTTTCTTTTGTTTTTTTTTTTTTTTTTCCCCCTCAATTCCAAAAGGCATGTATGTCCTGTGGTATAATGGAAAACTGCCAGATGCCACCATTAAAATGAAAATCCTCACAAGCTGTGATATTTATGGAGACAATAGCTCTGCCAAGTGTGTGGCCACAGGGGATGCAGCCAGACATTCCCCTGCTGGTAGAATGCTGCTTTGTTTCCAAAGACCAAAGGCCCCTTTTAGCTAGACAAGTTCTGTTAAGGTGTTAGGATGCTGATAGCCTTCCCAAGGTTTACTACTTTGCCTAATGCTTAGGCTGTTAATCTTCTGTTTAAAAATTCGGGCTTGGAACATTGCAGCAGGCAGTGGCTGTACTGCTGAGTGTAGATTGAGCATGTGATCTCACCAACAGCCATTTATGTGAAAGCCTAGACCAAGTATAAGCCAGCACAGGGAGGGGGGGGGGGGGAAAAAAAAAAAAAGAAAGAAAGGAAAGGGCAAGTCTCTTTCATTTGGTCTTGAATTTTAGCAATGACCTATATGCTCTTTGCAGTGGTTTAGATGGGCTGTCCAAGGCAGGAGGTAGGGTGGCTGAGCGTGTGTTCACAGGAGTTCATTCACTGATGGCTGTACACCCGACCTGGAGGTGATATGATTACTCAAGAACTCAGTGCCCGTGGTATGGCAAGTGGGCACTTTGAATATGCCTGTACAGTGCCAGGTAGTACCTGGACATACCTGAGCTAGCAGAAACAACAGCTGCTGTGGGAAGGGTGAAAGACCACAAAAAAGTCACTACCTGGGTCAGCATGCACTTCAACACCTTCTATTTGCCACAGTCTTCTCCTTCTCCCCATGGGCTTTGGCTTGCCAAAGTATGTTCCCAAATGATCTAAAAATTGCACTACTAACTTTAGAAAGTGCAAAGAGTTCAGCTTTTTCCTAGGCTTTTCTGACTACATTCAGAAAGAAGATGATTTCTTCAGGAGCATTGCTAAAATGGGGTGCTATTATTAAGTAGTGGCTTTGCAATAGAAGATTGGAAAACAGAGCAGAGAGATGTGGCACAAAACGGTCAGTGTCCCCTGCCCAGTGGAACAGCTGATTTGCTTACAAGCAGCACTGCACAAATGTAAAGACCCTAATGAGTAGCTGACTGCATATTAGTCCTGAGTTTAACCCTCAGCATCTTTTTACTGGCTGGACTTGTGAGAATTACTTCTCTCTTCCTCCACTGGTTCATTCCATGCTTTCTATAAATTTCAAAACATGCATTCTCATACTGTATGCTCTATGTTACCTGATCCACTCCTATTTTCCCTAGTGCTTTAACTGATATGTATTACACTTTAATGGATTTGTATTAATACTGGAACCTTCAGGGCAGGAACACAGTTCAATCGTCAGGTCAAGTCAACCGTCTAGTTTGGAGGATAACCTTCTCCCAGATGGAAAGGAAGATGTTCTTGTGTGCAAGAAACCAGCCCATAATTCAGAGAAGTTAGACATAATGCCTGACTCTAACATTCCCCTCATATTCTCCTCAAAAAATGCAGCAGCTTCAAAAGGGCAACGTTATTTATCTGCATCAAAGGTAGGAGAGGAGGGAAGAAGGACCATGGAAGAAAGAAGAGGAAGCATACTTCTCTAGCATTGGAGCAACACTCAGCTCAAGTTCTGCAATAGCCAGATTCTTATCAAAGAGAAAAATGGCTTAGGACTGAGACGCTTGATAGAAATAGATAGGTGTAGTCAAGAACTGTAAAATCTCTGTTTGGTACGATATATGAGGATCTGTGCAATTTAACTCCTTTCTCTAAAATGGGATTTATGAAAGTTTGTGGAGAGACAAAAGGAATTATTTTGGTAACAATAATTTTCCAGTGCTGTAGGATATGTCTGCCTCTACTGGCAACTGACATGGGGACTTTGAATGATTACTTTGCCCCACATAGGCATAACATAATTTACTCTGCCTGAAGTCAGTGATCTAAGGACACGATGTACAAAGTAAAATAAAAAAATTTGTCTGAGAATGTCTTCCAGATGTTGATATGGGTGGGGAACTGCACTAAAGCACTTGTCCATCAGATATTAAAGATCGGCTAAATCCAGGATGACAAACTAAGTAGAGACAGAGAAATAAATGTCACTCTGTTAAAAACAGACATATCTATCAAATGTGATCTTTGTAAATACTACAGAAAATCAAAGTAATAGCTAAGGAAAAATAAAACTAAACAAAACAAAACCACTTTCTTTCATAACACAGCACAGGTGGTGTTTTTTTTCTGGAACTGCTGTATTAATGTGACACTAATATTTGTGTTATATATACATACAGATGCCTCTTACTTCATTCCAAAGGTATCACTTAGAAAGTATATCAACACACATGCCATCAGCAAATAGTCGTTTCTCTATAACCAGAGGTAGGAATTCTCCCTCTAATCTCTACAATAATTTAGGAGAAGCAAATTTTGTTAGGTAGTTGTTTTGAGATTTCCTTTCATGATTTGGGCTGGGCTGGCCACTAAAATGATCAACAGATGTTCCATTTCACTCTTTCCCCGTCAGAGAAGGGAAAACATCCACAGCAACCTCAGTTCAAATCCAAGTCACAGCACCATTACTTTGGTCCCTCAGCTTTTACACTGATCATGGTGTGGATCGGATGGAAGACTCTCTTAAGTCAGTTTTGTGTGGACCTGGACAGGACCTGTCCTGTCCACTCGTCCCCACAGGTTCTACCCTTTTACGCTTTTCCACTTCTGACCCTCCAACGGGGCACACAAAGTTAGTTGACCTTGGTTGTTTTAGCAATAAGTTTAAGCAGGAGCCTCTCTGCATACCATTCCTTGGTATTAACTGTAAACATCAGACCATATCTGCTGGAAAAGGACTGAAATACATGCTGTTAGTTTCAGAGAGTTAGTTCCAAGAGACTTAGCTGAACAATAAAGTTACTGAAAAGAAAATTGGATCTGTTTCACCTCAAAGTAGGACAGCTTTCCCCATTCCCATTTTATTCTGAAGTATTATGCAAGGTGCAGTAAATGTAAGTGCCAAACTGTCTCTGAATTCTGTCACACAAACTTGCCATGAACAAACTGAACAGCAGTTGTGCTATAGCCATTTTGATCTAAGGATGCAAACAAGGCTAACGAGGTATAGCCACAAAAGGTAAAAAACTACCAGTTTAAAATGCACAAGCTCATTACACAAAGTGGGGCGGGGGGGAAAGGAAAATAGTTCAAAATGGTTGTTTACATGCAGTTATCTACTGATCTTATCTCAGTTTTATACCTTTATATATATTAGTAATGCCCACAAGACACTTCCATTCCATAAGAGTCCTTTTAGAGATAAAACATCTACTGGTTTGGGGAAGAATAGAGTTGCCCTATACACAGGCAAATCCTTTTCAGCATTAAGGAACGGAACTTTCACGATCACATTTTGAAGGGAGTAGATACACATTCTTCTCTTGCTGTGTCCTACTTTTGGGTTTTAATATGCTGGGATTTTGATTGCTCTTCAGAGTGTGAGGTTTTCATATGCATGGACTGGATGACAAAAGAGTTCCTAACTCTGCCAAAGACCTGCTGAATACTTTAGAGCTGTCCCTTCCATATCTCTACTCAAACTCTGTTCAAGCAAACCAGAGTTTAGTACCTTAAATTACCACCATATCATCCTCGTGAGGATTAGCATTTTTAAAATAATTACTTGGAAATGAACTTCAGCCCAAAAACTTTGATCTCCACTCTCCCAGCCATTTGTGTACACTAATCAAAATATAACATAAGGTCTTTTCTGCACCCATAGATGCTTTTCGTCACTTGTGCAGAAAGCGGTACTTACATCCAATATCTGGCCGTAGCTTTTTGTCATACTCTCTCAACAGCTTATTTAGTATGAGAGTCACATCTGTGTCTTGTGTTTTTGGAGCTAAAACCCATTTTTGGTTAGTTGTTCCATCTTCATATTCATCCTCTTCAATCTTTCTAGAACTGTAATAACAAATTAAAAAAAATAGACATTATTTTACATAAGTAAAATCCAAATTAACATTCTAGGTAAATCTCGTATCTCCCCTGGCCCTGCCCATCTACCCAACCTTAGGCTGTTTCTGCAACAGGATGTTTCTGTTAACAGTTGCTGAGTATCTGTGGATAGGTCATCACTGGGAGTTGTTTAGAAATTGTCTTCTGCCAGTCTCAAAAGATTTTACTCTGGGGGTTAATACAGGTATCAGAGTAGTATTGTATACCCTGTACTTTAACCAACCTACCCTGGCTAGTTAGTTTACAATATACTCTCGCCAGAAGCGAACATCTGCAGTATTATTTTATTTAATACACCAAGACAACTGATTCATCTCTTGCACAAAGGCTAAGAAGAGTATTAAAAATTCAGATCTTTTAATACTTCCTCATCATTTTATCCTATTAATAAATTATTATATTCTCAGTGCCTGAATTTCAGTTTAATGTATTACAAGGCTTAGAATTAAGAGCTCACTCCTTGAATTTAAGATGGATTACCACAGGCACACAAATACATTGCGTAAATTAATCTGAATTTCCTCACAGTTGTAATGACATTTTTTTTTAAAAACAGTGCTACACCAAGAGTTGTGACTTCTTTCTTTCATAGGTGGATCATTTTTATTTTAAGAGTATGCTAATACAAATGTGGTGAAACTACAGTTTGCCCAGAAATCACAGCTATTGCTATTTCCACACAGGACTAATTTCATTTGTGCAGCTTTTTGTGCATGACCAGTAAAATGTTGATTTGAAGATGTATCTTTTGGTATCTTAGAAACCAAATCTGTTTGATGTCTCTCGCTGGAGAGTATCTATGACAGTTAAACCAAGATGAAGTTATCAGGAGAAAAAGATAACCTACAGCAGTAATCATGCGTTGCTTCCACCTGCAAATTGCCCTGCTGATACAATATCATTTTGCAGCCTTTTTACACAAATGCCAATAATTATGCAAGGTGCAAAGCAACAGACAATCAGAGGCACCAGCCCTGCTTGTTCATGGGAGTTGCTACACGTGTCAAAACAACCTTTCTCTCTTTCCCTCTCTTTCTCTCCAAATGAAACTAGTGTCTTTTAAAATATCCCAGATCTCCAGAAGGCTTGACACTATAGTAACAGGAAAAGGAAAAGAATGAATACAATTATAAAAATTTAATCACAAAGTATCATCAACTCTCAGCCTTGCTTGTAGACCACCATTTGAGCATTTAATGAAACTTTTAATTGAAACAGCTCTACAGCCAATACGCCTCTAAGGATTAGCCAGGAATCACTTATACATAACCTCACAAATTGCAAGGGCTCTATGTATGATTTCTATACAAAAATAATTTTGAAACCTAGCCCCTGAGGATTTTTGATAGAGAAAGCTCATATAAGCAGGTTGCAAAAGTAGAGAAAAATTTTAAGAGATGACCATTCCTTGTCTGTTAGCGAGTTATATTTTTTGAGACTGCTTTGGATTTTTTCTGTCACTCACCCAATGAACATTAAAAAACCCTAAGAGGAATTTTGTGGGGGTTTCTTTCTCCCTCAGATTCATGACAAGCCCTATATTTTAATACTGCAGTTACAGAACCGTTCTCAAAGGAGGCACCATCTCCAAACATATGCGGTTGATATTTCAGTCCTGAAACCCCGAGGTGGTACTGAATTGTCAACAGAAAAGCACCACAAATAGTAACATCTTCTGCTGCTGCACCAACCACAACTTTACTGGGTGCATCCAGACTGCACGTGGAAATGAGAACTGAGTTCAGGTAGGATCAAAAATGACATTTCAGGGAGCTGCTGCTTTAAAACCAGTCACTAGTAAGACTCTAAGCTCTGACAGACCTTTTAAATCCCCTCACTCTAGCAGCTTGTTTCCTACAAAGTACCTCCAGACAATGTAAATTCCTACCTACCTTCTAGATTAAGACTGGGGGTGTGAGAGGTTTCACAGTGACTAATACACTAGATGCATATTTTTCAAGATGTTTTGTTTTCCTCCTCAAGAGTGTATTATTTCACTTCTCTTGCTTGCCTGTGTGCAATTAGGCTCCTTGAAGGCATCTGAGGTTGCGTTTTCACCTGTAGCCTTACTGGTGACTGCCAAATCCCCAACATATTCCTGCTATCCACAAAATCAAGTGCCCGATGATGGCAGGCCATTCTCAAACTGGGGAGGAAGAAGGGCTGCACACCTTCCAAACTCCTCAGGGGCCACTAGTTTTGATCCTGGGGGGAGGCAGTGCATCAACTGCAAAGGAGGAAGGCTGGAAAACCCTGGGAGATTGTGGGGAAAGGGTTTCTTTCCTGCAAACACGTGTGTCCAGGACTTGCTCTTGGGGGCTGGCATGAAGCAGCCTCTTGTTCCTGAGGGGATTTTGGGTGAGAGAAGCCCCTCAGTTGTGGGGCAGGCTGCTGAGAAGGAGGACAAGGGAAGGGAAGGGAA
>VXBW01003925.1:525419-591639 GCA_013400375.1 Thinocorus orbignyianus | reverse complement strand
GGGGAGAAGGGGAGTACGTCGCCCCTCTCTTCCCTTGGAGGAGCGGGGAGCACCTCTCGTCCCCGCTCCCTGCCCAACAGGTACCTTGGTGATGGGGAGGGAGCCGGGATGTGAACCCTGACCCCGCCCCGCCGGGGCGCACACGCAGACGGAGAGGGGGAGCGAAACTGATCAGCCGCAGGCAGCCGGCACCGGGAGTTCTCCCCGCCGTCAGCACCCCGGTGTCCGTCCGTCCGTCCGTCTGTCCGTCCGTCCCCGCCCCGAGGGGGCTGCGACGCCCGGTGGCAGCTTTCCCCGGTCTTTTTTGGGAGGTGCCCGCAGCCTCAAACCCCACACTCACTTGCCCCCAGGGCGCTGCTCTCCTCAGACGGAGGCAGAGGAGACGGTGGTGTTTCTGGTCTCGGGGTGGTGGGAACCATGGGCATCCTGATGGACATATAGATGCAGATCCCTGTGAGCGGTGCAGCTACAGTGAGGGACCTACAGCACAGAACAGCCTTCCACAGACAGATAAACATACTCAGAGCAGCGTGTTTCTATATGTCTCTATCTAGCTGTACGTATATAGAAGTTTGAGTGCACGGCTACACACAGGTTAGAATGTGTACAGACGAGGGAGAGATGCCGTAGATCGAGCTACATGGATTTATTGGGAACTTTAGAATAAATGAGGATTTTCTCCTCAGAAATGTGAGCGCAGCCAAGTGTATTCACGGCGCAAATAGTTTGGGTCTGGACATCATGTGTCTTTCTACTCAACTAAGAGCAGCACAGACGGGATTTTTAGCGACTTGTCTCCAGGTGTGTGGAGCTTTACACCAGGCGTTACGGTAATAAGAATATTCCCCTTTGCTTCTAGAATCGGAAATGGCAAAATTTCAGTTACGTGACAGCAGTCTGGAAACAAAAAGCTTTCTATAGGTTCAATGAGTGATCCTTTTACTGTGATCAGAAACCTCGGAAGCATAAATCTTTGCTCCCTCCTCCCTTAGACATAATTTCCAGGTTCTGGGGGAGTCGTTTTTAATTATGACATTACATTTAAGGAAAAAAAAAAAAGTTCTGGTGGAAGATGCATTCTTGCTTTTAGAATAACTCCTACACCATGCCTAGAAGAGCTGGCTAGAGAGAGTTCTCTTCCCGAAGTTATTTATTGAAGGAACGAGACAGCTTAGGGAAAATCTGCTGTGAGCCAGGCAATTAATTCCCAGTCATGCACTTTAGGTTTTTTTCAACCTGAACCTCTCTTTACTAGATTGTACAGCAGTTCTTCCGTGTTGACTTTGGCTAATTGCAGCTACTGTGAATTGCTAACAATCACTTGTAACAAGACTTGTGCTCTTTTCCGTCGCCTGTAGAGAGATGCAGGTGGACTCCCGACCGCCTGCTGCCTTGATACAATAGCGGCAGGAATATCGAAGGGAAAGGAAGGGAAGAGTAGGGACGGCGGGAGCTCGGGGCTTCCCTGGATTTCACCAGGAAACTTCTTCAGACGCTGAGCGGTTAAGCAGCAAGCCGATCGGCTGATGGGAAGTTTGCAGAAGCATCGGCGCTGCGGGGCGTGCGGAGGGCGGGACGGGGTGAGCGGGGGAAACTGCCACCGCCTCTCAGCCGAGGGAGAATCCCCCGCCGGTGCCGGTGCCCGGGAGCCCGAAGTTTTTGTGAAGGTTGGTGCTTATGGAAAAAAACATCACTTCAGGCTCGGAGGTGGAGGTACCCACGTCCCGCCTCGCAGCGCCGGTGTGTTTAGAAAGCGAGAGCGGGAAGCGCCCCGCGTACGGAGGGGGGTTTCGCCGGCCACATATAGAAAAATGTGTCTGTTCACCCACAAACGCACTCAGGTCGAAATAAATAAAAGCCTAACCCGTCCCTGCAGAGCAACCCGCTGGGGAGATGCTGTAGCAGCGGGGCCGCCGCGGTTCTGAGTGAAGAGACCGCCCTGGCCCGAGTGCTCTGCGGGCAGCGGCGTGGGATGGGGGCGGCCGGGGACCACCTTCCCCTCTGCCACCGCCCGAGTGGGCGGTGTAAGTAGCTAGATGGCACTCTGGAATAAAAAAAAAAAAAAAAAACACCTCGGGGGAGAGGTACACCGGCGGCGATTTGCTAAAAAAGGGATGGAGAGCCCCGGTCCAGCCCCGCCTCTCACGCCGGGGAGCTCGACAGCCACGGGGCCCCCTCTCCTCTCGGCCGGGGGTGGCTTCCCCGCTGCGGCGGCGTCGCTCCGCCTTTTCNCTCTATCTAGCTGTACGTATATAGAAGTTTGAGTGCACGGCTACACACAGGTTAGAATGTATACAGACGAGGGAGAGATGCGGTAGATCGAGCTACATGGATTTATTGGGAACTTTAGAATAAATGAGGATTTTCTCCTCAGAAATGTGAGCGCAGCCAAGTGTATTCACGGCGCAAATAGTTTGGGTCTGGACATCATGTGTCTTTCTACTCAACTAAGAGCAGCACAGACGGGATTTTTAGCGACTTGTCTCCAGGTGTGTGGAGCTTTACACCAGGCGTTACGGTAATAAGAATATTCCCCTTTGCTTCTAGAATCGGAAATGGCAAAATTTCAGTTACGTGACAGCAGTCTGGAAACAAAAAGCTTTCTATAGGTTCAATGAGTGATCCTTTTACTGTGATCAGAAACCTCGGAAGCATAAATCTTTGCTCCCTCCTCCCTTAGACATAATTTCCAGGTTCTGGGGGAGTCGTTTTTAATTATGACATTACATTTAAGGAAAAAAAAAAAAGTTCTGGTGGAAGATGCATTCTTGCTTTTAGAATAACTCCTACACCATGCCTAGAAGAGCTGGCTAGAGAGAGTTCTGTTCCCGAAGTTATTTATTGAAGGAACGAGACAGCTTAGGGAAAATCTGCTGTGAGCCAGGCAATTAATTCCCAGTCATGCACTTTAGGTTTTTTTCAACCTGAACCTCTCTTTACTAGATTGTACAGCAGTTCTTCCGTGTTGACTTTGGCTAATTGCAGCTACTGTGAATTGCTAACAATCACTTGTAACAAGACTTGTGCTCTTTTCCGTCGCCTGTAGAGAGATGCAGGTGGACTCCCGACCGCCTGCTGCCTTGATACAATAGCGGCAGGAATATCGAAGGGAAAGGAAGGGAAGAGTAGGGACGGCGGGAGCTCGGGGCTTCCCTGGATTTCACCAGGAAACTTCTTCAGACGCTGAGCGGTTAAGCAGCAAGCCGATCGGCTGATAGGAAGTTTGCAGAAGCATCGGCGCTGCGGGGCGTGCGGAGGGCGGGACGGGGTGAGCGGGGGAAACTGCCGCCGCCTCTCAGCCGAGGGAGAATCCCCCGCCGGTGCCGGTGCCCGGGAGCCCGAAGTTTTTGTGAAGGTTGGTGCTTATGGAAAAAAACATCACTTCAGGCTCGGAGGTGGAGGTACCCACGTCCCGCCTCGCAGCGCCGGTGTGTTTAGAAAGCGAGAGCGGGAAGCGCCCCGCGTACGGAGGGGGGTTTCGCCGGCCACATATAGAAAAATGTGTCTGTTCACCCACAAACACACTCAGGTCGAAATAAATAAAAGCCTAACCCGTCCCTGCAGAGCAACCCGCTGGGGAGATGCTGTAGCAGCGGGGCCGCCGCGGTTCTGAGTGAAGAGACCGCCCTGGCCCGAGTGCTCTGCGGGCAGCGGCGTGGGATGGGGGCGGCCGGGGACCACCTTCCCCTCTGCCACCGCCCGAGTGGGCGGTGTAAGTANGCACCGGGATACCTCAGTTCGGTGACGGTGAGCAGTTACCGGTGCTCCCGTATGTGGTCACAAAGTCACCCAGCCCCTCGGGAAAAAAAATCACAGCGTTAGACTGATACTCCCCTCTTCCCTTGCAGCGTGACAGCAAGCACCAAGGCTCCTGTGGAGCTTTATGGTCCATTAATTGTTGTCACCACCTCAGGCTGCAAGAGGGGGTGGAGGTTTTGAGGGGGGGGAAGGTGACATTTAATATTTTCCTTCTGTTGTCCTCGGTGGGCTACGTGTTAATGCCAAAGGAATACTTTAGCACCACTCGTTGTTATACATCATCCCTCAGTCATTTCTACTTTTCCTTTTCATACCCACATGCTTTATTTTTAAGCACGTTCTCTGCCTTTTGCGAGCCTTTTCAAATTGTGTATTCAGGTAAGGATCATGATTATCCAGCACACATTGTAACAAAATAACATTTTATCATAACCTGTAATGATACTAAAAAGTTTATATTCTCTAGCACAGTAAAATGTATCCAAATTTTTACTTACTTTTGTCTGCATTTTCAGAGGACAGCTGACTTTTCAACCAGGGGGATGCCAAAGGGATACTTTTGTGGTATTTCTTGTGCAGCGGGGGGAAAAGAGAGCCTCCAAAAGCAGCTGTGTAGGGAGCTGATTAGAATAAATAAGGAAAGGAAAAGGCAGAGAATGGAGCTCACAGACGAAGTGTCTCGCTTGCTAGAACTAAGCACCCCCTTTCTAGCACTGAACAGGATCCTCAACTTTTCTGTGATTAAATGTTGGAAGGGCCCTCACTGGAGACTTTCTTGCCATCTCAAAGACTGAGGTGGCCACTTACACCTCGGGCAACACAGGAGGGAGCTGGCGCTGCTCTGAGACAAACAGGGAAGGGATGAAACCTATCTCCTACAGCTCTTGGAGTCCTCCAGCTGGAGGCTTGTTAGAGATTTATTAGAGGCTAGAAGCAGTTTATTGTGGCTGAAGGTCTCTGTCACTCCTGCTGGAAGCAGTCTGCTTTCTACAAGCAATTAAATCTGCCTTGAGGTAGGAAGTTGAATCTCAGAGGTCTAGACAATTTTTGCGTGCCCTCAGCTCCGTCCTTCAGCATGGGGCTCTATTTGGCCCAGGAGCAGGATATGGAGAATCCCTCCTGATGCTGCTGTGCTGCAGCTCTTCAGGAGCTTTATGTACACTTGCTTGTGGAAGCACAGGGTGATGCAGCTGCAGGGTAGGCAGGCATGAACCTTTGGGACCAAATGACCCCTGAGCAGATGTTCTAAAGACAACAGTAACACCAGCCTGCAGTGAATGAAGAACCGAGCTCAGATTCACTGAGGCCAAGAGTGCTGTCAGTGGCTGATTCCAGTATTTGTTCTTATATATGTGACAAGCTATGTGGTATTTTTTGTCCTTCAACTTTTTGTACATCAATTTTTTCCAGGTACATACACACCCTACCATTGTCGATCCAGTGGATTGCAATCTACCAGTATTTCTCAAAAACTCTCCAAATTCATCTAACTGAAATGAGTTGGTATCTTCAATCACATTCTTAATTTTCTTTTCACTTTGCTTTTTTAGCCAGGGCCAATTTAAACAGCAACTTTTAAGACATAATGATTGTAATAAACGATAGTTGCTTTTGAGGATGGCAATGAAAAGGCAAATAATGCAGTACAGAATGGGACACTTATGCTTGAGTCTAAATTAGTGGTAATCCTAGGAAGATCCTTCACAAGTCCTTTGGGTTTCCTAGAATCTAAATGCCATTCTTTCTATCTTTCTCAAAATTCAACAGATGTACACAACAAAATAGTGGAAGATGCAAAACTCATAAGGTGAGGATGTCGTCTGAGACTGTGTCCATACAATGGCCATATTTAAGTGTTTATAGTGACATAACAACGTATAAAAAGCCAGGAAGAATTCAAGCAATCTGATCAAACACTCCTTTAGAATAATTTAGGTTCCTCCAAACATTTCAGTGTCAAGTCTAATCTGAGGAGCCAGTGTGTAAGGGGAAATATATCCTTATTACAAAGAACATTATCTCCACATTTAAAAAACAAATAACTGTGCAAGTAAAGCGCTACATTCATCTTGTCTGCATAAACTGAATAGCAAAGCAGTTTCATCCAGTCTTCTTGAAAGTCCAACTTATACGTTCAGCAAGAATTTTTGAAATACAAGATTATTTCACAAAATCATTTCTTTCTCAGTTTTGTACAAATATGTTTAGTTATTCCACAGAGGGCACATTCCATTTAGAAAAAAAGCAGAATGCGATTTGTGAGAACAGAAGAGGTCTAAGCTTCAGAAAATACATTGTTGCTGAAATTCATCCTTGGAGTAAGCTGGCACAGCTCAAGTATCAGAAATAAAAACCTATTCCATTGTATTTGACTTGTTCTTTCATTCTTAATGGGCACAAGTGAAGAACTACGGCAGTAGAACTGCACATACTTACCCTCCAATGCTGAATTGTTGTAATTCACTTTTCAACTCTTTTTTTCATTAAATCATACAGGAAAAACCCAATGACAAGCAGTTCCTATTTATTACTCTCTTTGGCTGTGACTAAGCTGTAAAGTAGATGTGCCCTGCTGGGTCCCAGCTCACCCATACCAGGGATTCNTTCCAACCATGAAAATTCTGTGGCAATGACATAGCTCACTCCATTCCTGCAGGTCCAGGCTCCTTCCAGGGGAAACCAGAGGTGTTGATGCACGTCCAGATACCGCCCCAGCCTGGAGCAGGACAAGGCCAAGGTGTTTACTTTAAGCCAGGATCTGGGAAATGCTCCCATCTCCCACAGTTCAGATGCCATCAATGAGTAATGGTCTCCCACACAAACAGTTCCACTGACTGCAGAGAGATTTAAATTGCTAGGTGTTGCGTAGTGCGAGGCAGTGGCATTTAAGTATTCCAGACTGGAACTGAGCAGCTTATTGAAGCATCTCCCAAACTATTGGATAACACCCACTTTTCAGGCAGGAGCACACACTGCAAGGTGGCTTTTTCTTCTCCTACCATTTCTGTTCTCAGCAAGGATTAAGAGTGCGTGGGCTTCCCCAAGAAATGCAATGTAGATGGTTTCTTCTGGAAATTTCAACCCAGTTTAGCAAATCCATGATAACAGAATCAGCTCTAATCATTATTTTCTGTCCTAACCTTCAAACACAGAAAGTGACAGTTAATATAAGTGGAAGCGGTTTATGTATACATCTGTGGTGTCATATGCCTTTGTTAGGTAATTATCAGGTTTTCTACACATCAGATAAACACCAATAAAGTGTTTACCAAATTAAAGCAAAGGGCCTGATCCTGCAACCATGCAACTCTATTGCTTGCAGGTAGTTCCGTACTCAGTGAAGACAAGGAAACTCTCCATACAAGTAAAAGCAATCAGATTTAGATGTCTGGCGCTGAGTCCTGCAATGGAGACCAGAAAATGATGCCGAGCCATTCAGAGTAAGAGTCAGACTTGGGTATAAACAGATAAATTAAGCACAGAAAACCCTCTGGGGCAAACAGAATGGTTCTGGAGAAGGTGCTCTAAAGATAGTTCTGAGTTTCTTGTTCCCACAGTGAAAAGCCTCACACTGGAGGCTTTTTGTGGAGGTTTGAGGAACATGGAAAGCAATTTCTTGTGATTCTTTCTCTTTCTTGTTCTGGGATTCATGTTTATTCAGACATCCTTTTAGAATGCATGGTGTCCTCTGGAGGTTTGCAGATTGCTCATAGTTTTGAAGAGTGCAGTAAATACAGCTTCTGTACTGTCCCAGCAGCACTGGTGCCACTTTCACAAGTACTTTATGGCCTAAGATCTGACTAGACATTCCTGCACTCCAGCCTTCTCTTGCTAAACATTTGCTGAGTAGCTGTATGGGGTCAGCAAAAAGGTCTAGACAGGGCACTATTCTTCCTCTGTAAGTGGCCAGAAGCATAAGGGTTGAGGGAAGAATAAGAGAAACGTGGCATGTATGTATGATATTCCTCACAAGTGCTCCTCTAGCTTCTTGCAGTCAGTGTCTCAAGATCCTGACACAGTTTCAATCTTTTTAGAGAATTGTGCCAAAGCCTCATGCTCCTAATTCAACTTGTACCCTCAGAGACTGGTTTCTGACGGTAACTGGCCCGTTACTTCCTTAACAGTGACTGTTTTTATTTTAAAACGCTACAACTACCCATTCTTCCCATGGAAACAAACAAACAAACAAAAATCCAGCCAAAACCAAAACCAAACCCACCAAGTTTTTTATGTAACTTGAATGTTCGGTATCTGAGTGTTAAGAAGCCAAGTTTGCAATAGCAAATTTTGTCATATATAATAATGTGTGTTAAAAAACTTTGAGCCTTTTACCATCTGTAGGCTGTAAGAATGATTGGGAAGAGAACACACGGTGATACATATCCACCAACAACATGGTAGCATGTGTACAGATAGGATCAAAAAAAGGGCAAGTCATCATGTAGACCATCTCCTGATGGGTCTTCATCAGCCCAATTATCATCTTCAGGCACCTCCTTGAACAAGATTACTTTGATGCGTTATACTGTATCACTGATGTTGCAAGAAGTACACCTCACCTGCTATTCTCATGAGACTAGAAACAGCATACTGCCCCAAAAATGATTCCTAGCAAGAAGCCTTGTCCAGATGTATTACCCAGAACACATCCATCCGCCATGAGTGTCAACGGCAGGCTCTGCCATTGTCAATCACAGGAAAAGAGTCAAGGACAGTGACAAGCCCTTGTCTGTAGGGCTGCAGGCAGTTTCTCTCAGAGACTAACAATAAGGCCTTCCCAAGCCAGTCACTGCATGGTCACTTTGCCTTGCCATAGGAGAAACGTGTACTCATATACAATGGTTAGAAGAAAAGTTCACCAGCTGTACACACCTTTATTAAGGGAAATTGTTATGTTTGCTAGCCCTGACAGCATGTTGGGCTTACCTCCCCTTGTCTGGATATTCAGCCTCCAGGAATCCAGCCTCCAGCATTCATTGTCCTGGGTTGAGAGACACAGGACTAACTTTTCTTCTAATGTCGGGGGAAATCGCACTTTTAGAAGACTCTAGCATCTGAATTCATGAAAATATTTACCATATGGCCAGCTAGGCTGTGTGAGATTCAAGGTCTCAGGGTTTTCAAGCCTTGCCAGGTACAGGGACAAGGAACAGCAAGGCCTGGGCGTTTGACCCAAGCTGGCCAACAGGATTATTTCATATCATGAACATCACACGCAATATCAATTAGAAAAGTTAGCTGCATAGTTCCCTCTCCCTTGATGGCGATGGTCCAGGCAACTCCTTGCGCCAGTGCCAGACTTGTAGGCCTCCTTTAAGTACTGGGAGACCACAATAATAAATAAAGTCTCAATAATGTTTCCCTAGAGCCTTCTCTTTTCCGGGCTGAACAATCCCGACTACTTCAGCCTGTCTTCACACAAGAGGTGCTCCATCCCTCCGGTCATTTTTGGAGCCCTTCTCTGGACTCGTTCCAACAGGTCCACGTCTTTCCTGTGCTGTGGACTCCAGAGTTGGACACAGCACTCCATGTGGGGTCTCACCAGGGCAGAGTAGAGGGGCAGAGTCATCTCTCTTAACCTGCTGGCCATCTTGCTTTTGGTGCAGCCCAGGATATGGTTTGACTTCTGGGCTACAAGTGCACATTGTTGGCTAACACCCAGCTTTTCACCCGCCAGTATTCCAAGTCCTTCTCCACAGAGCTGCTCTCAATCCCTTCATCCCCCAGCCTGTATTGATACTGGGGGTTGCCCCAACTCAGGTGCAGGACCTTACACTTGGCCTTGTTGAACCTCATGAGGTTCACATGGGCCCACTTCTTGAGCCTGTATAGGTCCCTCTGGAAGGCATTCTGTTCTTCAGGTATGTCAACACCACTCAACTTGATGTGGTCTGCAAACTTGCCGAGGATGCACTTGATCCCACTGCCTGTGTCGCTGATGAAGATACTGAACAGTGCTGGTCGCAACATTTCACTGAACTGTGTCCCTGTTGGACTTAGCTAAGCTACATGCCCTTTACTGATAAACAGGAGGTCTTGTTGGCTCCCACATTTTTGTGTGAATAACCTTCACAAAACAAAAGAAATAGCCAAGGGACTTTGTGAAGTTTTGCCTCCCAATGGGATCTGCATTTTTTCACTGTTTTTGATCCCCAGTGGACTGGATTGATTGCATTCAGATACTATTATCCCACTTTTCAAAACAAAGAAATGATGAACTCCGTGGCTACTCAAAGTCATACAGGAAGCCTATGAGAAAACAGAGATCCAAATCCTCACCTTGGTTCAGGATAGCGCTGTAACTAACAGATGGGCACGTCCTTCCCTGGCTCCTCCTTTCCAGCTTCCAGTCACCCGTTCAGTCCTGTGGTTTCTCCATGGCCACTGAGAATTTGCAAGTTTCTAATTCCACAGCATAAAACAAAAAGCTGCAAAAAAGAACGGATGCACGAGACTTCATTTTTCTTGGCAATGTTTAGGAATGAAGGGGATGAAGAGAAGACACACAAGAAGCCCAGATAGCTCCCCTGGACCAGATCCTCACCTCAAAGTGAAGCACAGACTCTCCTCTCCGTCACAAACAGAACATGGGGTTGCTGCTCCATAGCAAGAAAACACCTAACTCGGAAACATCCTGATTCATTGTCTTTCCTCAGTATGTACCTTTCTGGTCAAGAGTAAGGATGTGTCGTGCACACATGTGTTGGAGTGCATGCGTGTGTGCTTTCCAATTAATTCTTACAGCTCTTGTGGAGATTTTTTGATCTCTCTAAAAGGTCAACCAGCATAAGAATGACATTTTGCAATCAAGTGTTGAATGCATTTTTTATTTAAACATTAAGATTAAATTACAAAAGCTTCTGGAACAAAGAAAGGATGCCAAGGAGGAAAGAGCTGAAAACTCAGATTGCATTTTCTCATTCATTGTGAAAGCAAAACACATTGGCAGCAGCAAGGCGTTGTATAGAAAAGTTTCAGATGGACAGTACAAAGACCTTTCTGTCAATATTGTCACTGAAACACCTTGCTGTCATGAAGCACATCTTTTTTTCTGATCACACTTCTTAGTGTTGGCTAACTGGTTTTCATTGTGGGAAACAAGTAATAATTTTTTTCAGTTCTCATTATATGTTATTATTTACTGTTAACCTCTGCTGATAAAATAATCTTCTTTTGGGGAAAATGTCCAAACATCATTTACTTTACCCTAATAAAAATGTCTACGGCTGTTGTTAAAAGTTTTATTTGCACAAGTATGTTCCTAATCTATGTTAATTTCATGCATTATATCTCTATTTTTTGGAATAAATACTGAGAATCATTAGAGAAATTTCCTTGGAATGCAAAATCCAAACTTGCTTCATATTTTCTTGTATGGGCAAATTTCCACCACCTTTATTTACACAAGTAGCATCCTGCTCCCTATATTACTTCACTGCAGCCTAGAGGCTCAAGCAGTAAAACTCAGCGTAGCCCCATTAGGATTTACTGCATTGTATTAACTTCTAATGAAAATTGGGCTGAGCAGTTTCATCTGTGGAGTAACAAGCTACTTATAACCAGTAAAGGTGCTCAAACAGCCCTACACCTGGTAATTTGGCACATTTACAACTGGCATTACTCAGTAACCTGTCAGATGACAATAGTGGAGCTCTTCTGTAAAATATAGGTTAAGCCTACATTTGTATGACTGTACATCTGAAGTATAAAAACCACGATATGTAGTACACTTGAACAGTTAAAAAATATAACTTATTTTATTTGTAAACTATCAATGCAAGATACTCAGCAGCAAAGAAGCCATGTTCAATGTCTTCTGATCTTTTATAAAGATCTGTTGCTGTAAGTAATATAATCGTCTCTGAAACATCTGAGGTTACATGTAGAAACAATCAAGGCAACATTATTTGTACATATTATTAAACATGCAAAAAACTTCCTGAAGAATATTGCCCAAATGTAGAAAGTTGTCTGGATCTCAAATTTTCCTTGGTAGCATCTGCTTTGTAAGTATGGCTCACGTGTGGCTTTAGAGTCCTTCAGTTTATTTTGGAGAATTGGCACCTTTAATAACAGGCTCCCTATTCAAATATGTGGCCCAGTAAACTAAGTTAAAAGTTCCAAACAGCACTGGGAAAATTATCCGGGACATTTTGTCAATCTTACTGATGCTGTTGTAAGTCTTTTTGCTTTCAGCGGGCTTTTCTTCTGCAGGCTTCACTGGAGCAGATGCAGTGTTTGAGATGACAGATGGGGCTGAGTCCTTTGGCATGTTTGGTGCGGGGGTCATCTTCCCAGTGCTGTAAGTATTAGTTGATTTATTTCCCATCAATTGACGCTCTTTTTTCTGCTGTGTGAAGAATGAAAGAACAGAAAGTAGAAACACGTTCTCAAGACACTAACCCACAAAATCTAAGTACCTTAATCAATCATGCTAACAAATGGCAGTTGGCTACTCCAACTTTGACTCCCAAGCAGCTGTTTCTGCCTTGATTTTATAGCCCTGACTTAGGTTAAACTTTCCCTGATGCCAGAGAAACTAAGAGCAGCTGGCCAGACCTGGATCCCACCTGGCGTGTGCATTAGCAGCTTCTTTTGTTAGGGCAATGCAGTCCTGCACCTGCTGAGGTTGCTGCCCCATGGGCAGCTGCCAAGATGTGGACCTCATCCTCCTGGCTGCAGCAAGGGGTGTCGTGAAGGACTCATTGCTCCTGCCAGCTTCCCTTCTCTCTGTCACTCTTACAGGATGCCTGTAGGTAGGAGCTATCTATAGGAGATCATTTGCTTGGAGTCAGTCCTATTCCGAAATTTGCATTTCAGCACGAAACACAGAAGTCCATGTTTTCACAGAAGTGCCTTTTAGTCTCTTTATTTTTGGGGATACTGTGGTGGGACATACAGATGGTGGAGACTGATAGTCTATCTGCATAAAGAGAAGGTGGCATATTTCCTTGCAAATTTTCCCCTATAGGGAGGTGAAAGTATGCCATGAGTTAATAAAATACCTTTTTCACAAAGAAGCTGAAAATTGCCCATTCAGTTACTTGAACTATGCTGATTAACTGCTTTTTATTCTAGATATTTAAAAACTGTAAGGTAAGCACCTTGATTTTAGCAGCTTCCTGGGCTTTTTTGCCATCCCATGCCCAACTCCTCTTGGTGAAATAGTTGACTGTTGCAAATTCAATCAATGCAGAAAATACGAAGGCATAGCATACAGCTATAAACCAGTCCATTGCAGTAGCATAGGCCACTTTTGGCAAAGAGTTACGGGCACTGATACTTAAGGTGGTCATGGTGAGGACCGTTGTTACTCCTGTAAAGGAGAAAGAAAAGAAAAAAAAAGAAAAAAAAGTGGCAGAGATGAGTTTGGTAACCCCTTACACCCCTAACAACTTATGAGCAGGCCCCAATCCATCAGGATACCGAAGAAGGCCACATGAACTCAGTCAGTGCTTGTATTTACAGTCCAAAAGAGTAAGATACTTTGTTCTCCAAGAAAAAAATTAAAGCCTTCACTGTGAGGTGTTTACTTCTACGGTTTCCTGTTATCTCTAGTATTTAAATAAGTATTTTTAGGGGTAACACAAACCCAGCTGTTACATAAACCAAATCCTTAGTAGCATTTTATCTACATATACTGATGCATGGAATGCAAAGTGTCTCTCATTAAGCAGTACACTATAAAATCAGTGAGCAACTTATTTAGCAGTAACTGTCAGAATACAGTGGGATTACTGGTTTTATTTCCTTACATGGAAATTTTACATAGGAAATTGTTGGCTATTACTGATTTCCTTGACTGTAGCTCCTCCCTTCTCACAGGCCGTTAAATGACAGAGCTGCCACTACTTTAATCTGTGGAAGGATGCCCCCAATAGGACAAAATTCAACTCTCAGTTACAGCTTTGCAAACCTAGAATGGATACCAATGGTCAGCAAAGCGACACTGGTACCCGTATTCTCCCCATACAGATTGCTGAACTGATTTTTTGATCAAAAGTGCTGACTGATTTCAGTAGGTTTGTACAGAAGAATTAATCTTTTAAGAACAGCTGAATGAAGTTTTACATAATAAAGTCTTCCCACTACCCCCATTTTTCTAGTGAAAACTTTGTATTTCATCAGCCTTCACTTAGAAGACTGTGTCTATTTTCTGCAATCTTCTACTGATAAATTGAGTAATTTAAGAGACCCTGAAGGATTTTTCCATGACAACTCCCATAGTAAATATGCATTTTCTAAATGCAAAGTCATATTAATTAGTTTGACAGTAATAGAGATAATTGTCACTAATTAACCTCTACATGGTTTTCCCAGATAAACATCTTAAAACAGAGATAAACAAAATGTCTTGAAGTTAAATCTGTTTCAAATGCTTAGCTAGAGTATACACTAAGTATGATAATATGTATGGGTTTTTTGCACTAAACAATCCAGTATTTTACCCAAGTGGAAAAAACCCCTGCAAATCACACTAATCTAATTCTTGTGTCTTCTGTCCTTAATCTTCATACAATTGATTCTTGAGCACTTTCTGTCCTAACTTCAGCAAAAAAGCCCAGTGTTTTTAAACTGGAATAGAACAAGGGAATATCTAGAACATCTAGCATATCAAGTAGATACAATCATTAGGGCATTTGCTACAGCAAATCACTTCCACAAGCCAGATCATTCTTTCTCATGTACTGGGAGAAAGGGGGATACTCACCAAAGACAGTCCTAGCAGGGACAGATTCTCTGTTTAGCCAAAACGACACCTGTGATAAGATCACAGTCATGATGCAAGGAAGGTATGTCTGGATGACAAAATAGCCAATTTTTCTTTTCAGGTGAAAATGGGCTGTCATAATAGTATATTCACCTAGAAGGAGAAAAATGCACATGTGGGTAAAATAAGGGAGACTTGCTTATTTAGGAACTTAAGCAGGCCAGCTCCATCCCCCCTCCAACCTGAGGAAACCATTCAGCCATTCTTAATCGCATGAAATACATCTGGATTTCTGTGCTGTAGAAAACAAGGACTTGAGACAGAGGTGCTGCTAGATCCTGCTAGATCCTTCAGTCCCCAAAAGCAGAAGACTGGCTGCTCCTACTGCACTGAAAGGCTGTGGTCCTTTTATGCCGCTGGGACATCTTGATGTTCACAGGCTTAAAAAATCCGTGTGACTGGCACTGCCTCAGTCCTGCCTGGTTTTGACTCAGTCCTGCAAACTGTCTTATCAGAGTAATGATTAAGGCCATCTACTCTAAGAAACCTGATTTCGCAGAAGGACTTAACCTCATTAGAGCAACTGTTACTGCCAAGCCATCAGTTTTTTTCAAATGAGAACTCCCTCTGCACCACACTTTAGGAACTGCTCATCCCCAGTGTTGGTGCTGCAAAAAAACGCAGCTTTGCACATGGATCCTGGGAGGTCTTGTGGATCTCAGTACCCAAACCCATCAGATGGCTCTTCCAGAAAACAAAATCCCTCCAGTGCATGCATTTTCCTAGAAATTGGTACTCTTTAGCCCTTGGAAAGATAATGTTTCTGGATAGACATTGTGCCAAATCTTCTTCACTTGTGCAATGAATATTGTACTGCCTGATAAATTTTGTGCCTTTTTTTATATGCCAAATTCACAGCATTGCCTTAATCTGGCTTTTGTTCGGTCTTCTGAATTTAAATAAAAGCCTAAAAAATGCATTCCAAAATCAGCAGATCAGCTGTCACCTTCTCTAGTGTTTCAGAAAAAGGTTAAAACTTAAATGGTCCTTTCAGACTGTTCCTGTAAAACTGTATAGTTGTTACTGAAAGCTATTCATTGATGGTAACTGTTCCCCAAAGCAAAAATCTGGCTGGCTAAAAACAGACTAGTTTGTCGAAGAAAAATAAGAGTATAAAACCAAAAAAGTAACAATGTAAAACAACTGACCTCCTTCAAGCCCTAACAAATCTCCACTAACATCAATATCAAATTAATTTAAAAGCATTCATCATTCATCTGGGTATTCACGAATAAGAGTAATGCCTGTTCTGAAAGATACATTTTTCCTCCAAGAATAAACCAAATGCAGCTATAATCTCTGTTGCAAGACTTGACTGTTAGTCTCTATAGACCAGCCACAAAAGGAAAATACATATAACAGACTGATTCTGCTTTGAGTGCATAACTGCAGCTGAGTTGCAGCCAGCATTTCTAAGCAGTTAGATTTGGCAGATTATTTCTAAGTGACAATATGGTTAATTAGCAGAGAACAGGTCTACAGTGAAAGCGCTTTTGCAGGTATAGCCGCACTGACATGTTAGGCTAGAGGAGCCCCGTTACTCTGCATGAAGTTTACAGACCTTGTTCGTGCTGAGGATTTTAGACAGGAAGACTGGAATAGCACAGAAATGCCTTAGCTGACAGCCTGCCTCAATCTTTATTACTTTCTTCTGCTGTCTGATTTTCTGGTGAAACGGTTCCCCGGAGAGGGATGTGGAGATGTGCAGGGAATGCTGTGAAATGGGATAAAATCCCTGTGAAGCGACATCTAATTCCTTTCCATTTAGTGCAATTTTGAACCAGGGATGCTGAACATGCTGTGGTCTCAGGAGGAACCCCATTTACTCTTTATTTAGGAACATTCAGTTTGTGGATACCCATAAAATATGCCAGGAGCAGCAGGGTCTACGTGCCTGTAATCTGTTTCTCAGTTGCTACTGCACTGGGATGTGTTTGAGTCACAGTTTCCCTGCTCACTATGAAGTGACGATGTGCATTATTGATTTTGACAGTATGCTCTCAGAATCAGAATAAAAAAACATCTACACAGCTTCAGCAGAGCAACAGGACCCTCTTTTTCACTTTCTCAATTGCAGAAAACTAAAGCTTATGTTTTGATGGCCCTCCACAGCTGATTTCTACCTCATAATTTTCTTTAACCTATCAAAGCTGTCGTCTCCACTGAAATAATATCACTTTGATTTTGTACTTGCTCTTCTTCTAAGTGATATCTTCTCCAATTTCCCATGCTGTTCCTTTTCAAAAATGCCTCAGCTATGAATACTTCCTCCAGCAGACTTGGGGCTTAAGTAAACCCCATGGCTTGCTTTTTAATGCCCTCGGACAACTGCTTAAAGTAAAGCTAAAAGCTGCCTGAGTTGGCCTTTTGTTTTTAAAGAGCAAAATCCTGTCTCTCTTGGAGTGGCAAAGCTCCCTTTTACTTCTGTAAGGCTACTGTTTATCCTTAGACCATAAGCTTTCTTGAGCAAGAGCTAATTTTTGTTATAGGTTTATGTAGCACTTAAAAAGAGAATCCTGTTCCTGATGGGGTCCACTCATCACTGCACAAAACAATTTTGATAACAAATTTAGCACTAATGAAAAGCCCTAGAGCAGGAATGGCTGCCTTTCTTCACAGAGCTATGCTATTGTGCTGCTGGTAGTCTTAATGTTTTGGGGTTTTTCTGGTTGGTTTTTGTTTCGTTTTTTTTCTTTTTTTTTTCTTTTTTTTTTTTTTTTATGCTTTAAAAGCTGCTACGGTATTTTTTTGGAATCTAGATGATATTGTTCTGGAGATCATGCTTACAAATTTTTCAGTATCTTACATGCATGCTTCCATCACCATTATGCTGGAATTCAATAGAACATTTTAATGATGACAGAACACCCTCTAAGCTTGTTTTTTGTTTTTTTTTTCACTGGATATACCTGGACTCAGGTGTATCAACAGCTGTTCTGGTGATTTCCTGACATTAGGTCTGTGACACCACATCCCTGACCACGCTGACATCCAGAATACTTTGGCCTGTGAGAAATGCCTATTTCCTTTTTATAGTGATGCAGGGGAAAGATTGATCTCAAGGAAAAAACAGATTTTTTTTTTGGTGCAAAATGAAAAGCTGAATGTTTCTTTTATTATTAGGCTTTGGTTATTTCAGAGCTCAGGCTCCAGCTGGCAGAAGATAAAAGAGTGGGTTTTTGTTTTGTTTTTGTGGCACTGCAGATCCGAAGTTAGCAATGAGAGATTCTGGGTATGGGGAGCAGACCTGGGCAACCATTAGCAGAAAGCTTGGACCCAAATCCTGTATCTGACTGTTTTCAGCACTTGATCCACCAGGATATAACAGACGGTGGGCCTGTTGGAAACAGTGTGAGTAGTCAAATATCTTCTCTTTTGGGGAAATGACATTTGGGGATGTTAGCACAAAAAAGACCCCCAACCCCAAACAGGTGGCAATGTCAGAGCTGTCTTCTGTGGCATCGCTAAAATGTTCCTAATTTCAAGATTGGTTGATGAATTAGGAATGCCAGGATATCTTTTCTGAGAAGAGAGCTGAACTTAGTGGCTTGCCTACAAATTCAACAGAATCCCAAGGGATTGGTGCAAGTCCAGCATTTCTGCTAGAAAGGAGAACATAAATGTCCTAACACATACACAAACATTTTGCCTATGCAACTGCAAGGGCTGTGTAGTTTCACTTGTGTATCAAAAAACCCACAAAAGATCCAAGCACTTAGATTTGCATAGTAGCTATTTGGTTTTACTTTTTCGCGTTCAACAATTCAATAGAAGGAAGAAATGCTTTAGACGGCCGTTCATAAGTAACTCTGATTACTGGCCTCCTACAAGCTTGATGAAGTCCAGAAAATCCATCGCTGACTGATGCTTTCCCTGTGCAAAATCGGATTTTTGTATTTTGCTAATCCCCGGTTACAATCTGTGTCCTGCTCTTTGTGATCCACCCTGCAATCAGAATCCAGCCAGCCCAGATGTAACCCAGGACATTAATATAAAATCTTGACGTTGGAAAGCAAGCATTTATTAGCATAAATCTTAAGATACTCGAGGGAGGTGTTTACTGGGCAGAAACTTTGGGATTTGTCTGAAGAGCCCCCTGTTTTCTTGGGCTGAGGAGTACAAGGAGCTTTCAGAGGCAAAGCTGCAAGCTGGAAGTGACCTGGAGCTGACACACTGGAGCACTCACGCACTCGCTGCCTGGGCTGGATGGTTTTCTTGCTCTGAGGAGCAGAAAGAGCTTGTAGGAAATGCCCCAGTACATCCTCTGGATCTTTTTCTTGTCAATGATGAAGGCGAGAGGGGAGCTGCCATTCATTGCAGAAAACAACGCAGCTATGATGGTAAACTGGTAAGGAAAAAACTTTGCTCTTTAATGGGAGATAGTGCACTTGTCCTTTTTTTTTTTTTCAGCGGTGGTTGCTCTGACTCCGTCTATATGCTTCTCTTGACTTTAGATATCTACTTTAGCAAGAGCTTGCTGTCTCCTGAAATGGGGAATGATGGGGGTGAAGCTCAATAGGATGGAGACGGCAGTAGAGTTCTGTAGCTCTCCTGTGCTGGCCAAGGCAAGCTTTCCCTCGCATTGTCTCCTGTTTGAAGAATAGGTGTCAAGCTCAGAGGACTCTCTCTTTATTTGTCATTTCGGACAATTTGAGCAGAAAGCTTTATGCACCTTCATGTTTTGGTCCCACTAATTTTTTGTGCGAGTGTACGTGTATCTGTTTTCACATCCCCTAAATTTTCTGTGGGCAGTAACAGGTTCCTAACTCAATGACCCTAACTAATCTCGTCCTTTACAACCCTGCCTTCAGCTCAGAACCTGTCATTTTTCACCAGGGACATGGTGCCTCACCAGAATACTCCGTGGGGCTTTGCCAGCAGGAATTGCTTGCAGTCATGTTGCTGCAGGCTTCCACTTTCCCTTCCCTGACCCCCGTGCGACCACCAGCAGTGGAAATCATAGAATTACAGAATGGTTAGAGTTGGAAGGGACCTTAAAGATCATCAAGTTCCAACACCTGTGCCGTGGGCAGGGACACCTCTCACTAGAGCAGGTTGCTCAAAGCCCCATCCAGCCTGCCTTGAACACTTCCAGAGATGGGGCATCCACACTCCCTTCCTCCCGTTTCTGGCAGGCTATTTTTCGTTTCCAGGCTGAGAAACGCTCCCTTGCTGGATGCCACTAATGCTCTCCAGACGAGTGCATTGTGTAACCTGGTTAAGCCCCTGGTCCTGCTGAGCCCACGTGAGGCCTGTCCCAGCCTCGACCCCCCCGGGACTCCCCCCGCCAATGCGCACCCAGGGCTGCCCTTGCGTGGGAGCCTTAAGAAGCAGGGGGGCAAGGGCTCACGTGGGTGCCCGGCCTGCGATTAAAGCTTCTTTGCCTCCCTAATGCTGCCACATCTGGCGCCTCCGCTCGCAGCCCGGGGAGGAAATGGGAATCCTCGGGGTTGGCACCTCCTCTTCAGCCACATGGTCCTTTCCCCCCCCTCCCCAGACATGNCCCAGACATGCTGCTGAGCCACGCCACAAGCCACAGCCCCACCTGCCCCCCTGTTCCCTCTCCATCCCCCCCCGCCAGGCAGCTTCATCAAGCAAATAATTTTAAAGCGATGATTGAAACGGATCAAAAGGCGTGGGTGGTTTTTGCCTCCCCGGGTGGTTCCTCCCACAGGGAAATAAGCCAGCAATAGCGCTGGCAGTCGCAGCAAAGGCAGTGGCCAAGAAGCTGTGTGCAGCTTCTCCAGTGCTCCCATTAAATAACAGGTTTAGATGCATCTTCAGCATCAGCCTAAGAGCCAGCATACAACCTTCCCAATGTTTCAGCGCCTCTGCTGAGTAGCCAGGAACCTGCACAGGACGTCCCCACCACCCCACGTCCCACAGGTGCTTCCCTGTTCTCCTTGCAAAGTAACCAGAGCCAGTGGATCTCCCCTCCTGCCCCAGCTATCAGCAACCACGGGATAGAAATATTCTCCCTACCTGTACTGGTGCTGATGTTTTCAGTTCCTACAGTTTGTCCCATCAGGTGGTACTGGTTAAGCCGCGAACCATCTTCAGCCACCACCACAGATGTTGTGGTGCTGTTAGTCCACACGTAGATCACTTCAGAATTTGGGTAAGCATCTGTTGACAAGAAGGAAAAGAGAGAGTGATGAGTGAAAAACACTGTGTAATATTTTAGTGGATCCTTAAACGATAAACGGTGGGGAGAGGGAAGAATGGAGGAGTGAGAGTGAATGGAGAAAAACAAATAAAGATGACACAATCATGTTCCCATATGCCCAGCTCAAAAAAAAAAATAAAATATTAGGTTGAAGCTTTCTAACATAACAGATGTGTGGGATGGTTTGTCAAAGGCTGAAACAGGAGGTATAAATATAATCCATCACAACCACGCGATTAGGCAAAGAGTAGCCCAGACCCATACTCACCTATTTGGCAGCTCCTCAACCCCAACGAGCTGCAAAGGCATTTTGCCGTTTCCTCCCCTCAAAGGGAATTGGGCATCTGAAGTGCCTGAATAACAGGGACCTTTTGTGTCTTGTTCCGTCCCCGAGATAAAATACACTAAGTGACACCATGTGGAAGTACAGGAGCTGGTGTGTGCGTGCTGACTTTGGGACAAGTACGTGTGTATGAGGGGGCAGGTCTGGTGTGCAGGAGATGGCTTTAGATAAAGGATGTGAGTCCCTGTGCCTGTGGTACTGAGGAATGGAGATTGGATTCAGAGGTGAGACTGCATGAAGGAGAGTAAGAGTGTGTGCACCAGAGCGAAAGGGTGGTTGTGTGGAAACACCTGCACACCTGGAGATGCAAATGTGATAAGATTTCTCTCGCATCCACTTAGAAGTCCTAGGAAATAAAGGTGGTGGCAGTAATGCCAACTCATTCCTTCCTCTATAAATGTTGCTGTTATTTTTAATGCCCTGACACCTGGAGTAATTATGCTATTACGAGGGAACCTCGGTTTTCTGTTAGAAAGACAGTCAACATTTGTTTTATTTTTTAAGCTTTCTCTGCAGTTAGTCTCAGAAACTCCAGGAGCTGACAATACATTTAAATACGTGTTTATTTAACACAAGTAGATCTCACAGTTTTTAGGGCATTGAAAGCTTTCAGGAAACATTGCTGCAGGCATGTTACAATGGGCTGGAGTCCACTGCACTAAAACCTCTGGAAATCAGGCAAGGCTTATTTTCCAAATGGGGTTGAAATACAGATAGAGCTGGAAGCAGTCTGAAGCTATACTAATATCTCACATTCTGCACTCTCTAAGTTGGGGGTACAGAATGTTTCCTGTTGGAAAAAATCAGGTCCTTGTTCAATGCAATTTGTGCAGGAGGTTACACATGGTGGCTTTCCAGGCAGGGACTTGAGAGTCAAGATCCAGAGGTTAGCTTGAAAGATCATGTATACTGGCTCCATCAGACTGCGAGTTTTGTTTTCTAGAGCTAGTAAGCTGTCTTGGAAAGCTGCAGCTCCATGGAAAACTTAAAAATTTTCAGAGACAGTGGTTCAACATGAGCTGAAGCACTGCAATGACAAGAAATAGGCAAAGATGGTGTCTGGATCCATATACCCAGGAATGTCAAACAGAAAGTGGGAAGTGATGCTGATTCAGGTTAAGACCATTTGTACATAGCACAATGAGCTGCAGATCACTTGGATGCTAGAGCGGGTAGCAAGGAAGAAAGAAGCACCTTATTCTCACTGTATTCCTGTAGCATCTGTGGGAAGTGCTGCCAGAGGCCAGACACCAGGCTAGATAGACCTTTGGTCTGACCATTTATGGCTATTTGTACATTGCTATCCACACCTCGGAAAAGATATGGAAATAATGAGGACAGAGAGTGGGAAAGAGTTCAAAAGAGGGTCACAAATATCTCCATGGACTGGAGAACAAGTCACGATTTGAAGCTTAAGGAGCTCAACTTACTTAGCTCACTGACAAGAAGCTGAGACATGACTCAAGCACTGAGTATGGATACTTGCACACAGAAAAGAGATCTAGTACCAGGGCGAACTTCGTGTACTATTGACAAAAGGAAAAGAAAAAGTCAGTGTATGGAAGAAGGTTTCAGGCAGAGTCTGATAAAGAAAATTATGGACTACTGTCACTAGAAAGTAATGATGAGATGAGATCTCTCTTGTCACATATCTGACAGTTTTTGTTGCTGTATTCAGGACTGGAGATGATCCAGACTTTGGAAGCTGAGGATCTACAAATCCTCCTGCCCTTATTAGCCATGCAGCAATGCAGGAGTGCCCATATACCTTCCATGTGCTCGTATTTGTAGCTGTGCAGTGAAATTACTGTAATTACATCTCATGATCTGCTTTGAGAGGCTAAGAAGGAATTTCTTCCCTATTTAAAAATATTTGCAACACAAAAAGTGGTAGAATTTCACCTTCCCTTTTAGAGCTGAGATACTTTCTCATCTCAGAGATGATTACAAATTCACAACATTGTAAATAATTCCAAAGCTAGATCTAGAGAAGGCAAGCAGAAGGACAAGGGTCCATTATAAAAGGTGGTGCAGAAAGCCCTCTTTTTTTATTGCTTATCTGCTGTATGTTGTTCATGTGCTGATATCCCCAGTGAATATTGGATTCGTGCAAGCAGATTTGGGATTGTCAGAGAATTTTATTTTTACCTATGTCACTTCCTATGAAAAAAAACAAGATTGGACTTCTTGCCGGGATGATCCAGATGTACCCCATGCGAGCAGTTCCCTGGTACTGTAAGCATGCCAGGCATAGGGATAATTGCATTTGTCCTGTTTTCTGCCAATGGCACAATAATTCAGCCTGACTGGAGGCTTCCTAGGGAGAGAACTGGAACAAAATTCCACTGAAATTGCAACCACACAGGAGGATGGGCCTGTAAAGCTTAACAAGTATTCAGATGCTTCAGTTCTCCGCTCTCCCTGGCCTTGGGGGTCCTAAAATAAATCAGTGTCTCTGATTGAATTGCAGTCTTTACTATGTACTTAAATACCTGCACAGGTACTAGGTTAGAGGCTTCTACTCTGAAGAAGCACAGCACCTCCACCACTATTTGTAAAAAAATATCTGTCGTTCAGACAGAGGCCAGAAGATGCCAAAACTCCACCCACATCTCACAGGTATGCCCAAGCAATAGCTTGTGAGGCTGCTTTCTTTCCAAACCATGGCAGAGAAGGGAGGCTGCCCATATTAGGTCAGCTGGGGAGAAGAGAGAGCACCCAGGCAGGCAAAAGTAGTGCTTGAGGCCAGTCCCTGCAGAGCCTACCCCAAACCAATGCAGTCTGCAGTGATGTTTACCCCTCCAAAGAATTTTGTCACATTAGTGATAATATGAAGTTACCCCAGTCTAGAGATCATACATATATTATGATTCTCATCTATCTTCCATGCAGACTTAAGAAAACATGGTCTGGTTTTAAAAAGTTGCAATGTAAGATTTTTGGCTTAGTGCCTTCTTTTGTCTGAGCCCTCTTGGGGGAAAGAGAAGAATGGAGAAAATGTTAAAACATGAATCTGAATGTAAAAAGATACAGTCGCCCTCTCAGTCCATGAGTACCCTTCACAGAAACTTACAACTCTACAGGAAAAGGCTACCCCATGAACCCTTGTGTGGCAGCTGAGCCACTGGCCATCTCTTTTCTGGTCATCTAGATAAACCTCCAGGTAGATAGGTACTCATCTTCCTACCTCAAACTTTCTGCCACGTCATTCCAGAAACTTCAAACCCCAACTATACTAAACTTGACTACCAAAACCTCCAGCTCTGCTGCTGCTAACCCATGCAGTATAATTAGGCAGAGTCATATTGAAAGCTAAAAGTGTGGGAGTAGGCTAGAATACTGTTATTTTGCTATCAGAATAGAGCTGGTGCTAATGGAGAGATAGTATTATTCACTGTCATACCAAATTGTGTAAAAACCTTCCTCCACTTAAAGAAACCTTCCAGTAGGTTGCCTACCACCCATGCTTGTTGGACTGAAGATCTTCAGCTCATGCTTTCTGGAGCTATAAGAAATGTTTACCACTGACAAGGGAATAAGGTCTTCCCCTCCTCTGTCTGGCACACACAGGAGGGACAAGGAGTCTCCTGAAGGGTGATAGAAAAATGTGGTAGAGGCTTTGGGTTAGCAAGCTGGGAGAACGTTGCTCATGTTGGTGTAAAAGCAAACTCATATTTATAGCCATTGAAAATCCAAGTGAGACTGCCTGGTATTTATTCTGCTTTAAGCAAGTGCATTTGTTCTGGTTTTATGAATCCAAATAATTAATTTGGTGCCCTTTACATTAATTTTGCTGGCTTGCCAAAGAAAGGGAGAAACCTTGTTAAATCATTCTTTCTCTTCTAAGCTCAGTCTTTCAAAAAGAGAAAAAAGAAAAGGTAGCAGTTGAGATGGACAGCTAAAATTACAGTGAGGTATAATGTTATTAAAAGTGAGAAAGTGACAACAGACATTTATTTCTAGTGGACATTTGATAAATGGCTGCAGGCTTATCACCAACCAGAATGATGAAATAAGTCATTTCTTCTCCTATCTGTTTACTGATGAGCAGATCCATTTTTTCCACATTCTAACATCCAACACACACCACTCAATATAAAAACGGTGCAGATCTTTGTTCTTCTCCCTCATCCTGCTTTCCAGTGTCTGGCAAGGAAAAGCATGACATGGTCTTTCTTATGCAAGTGAACAGAAGGCAGGGGAGCAACCACAGCCCAAGTGAGGAAATACATTGAGACAAAAGCCTGACAAAGCAGAGCAGCCAGTTGGTAAGACCTGGAGGATCCCTGCCATTCGCCTTGGCACTGAGGGGTGCTCTGTTTTCCCTGTTTTCATTTGTGAATGAGAACATCATTAGCAGTGCTGCATCCTCCTATACATTCAATAAGCAGCCCACAAGCACAGAGCCTTCTCCTGCCACTGTCCCCACGGCAGGGCAGTGGTGGCACCTCTGGCTACTGACAGTCTTTCTTCTACCCTTTCTTTCTCCTCCACATTGGAATAAACTCCAAGGGGAAAAAAAAACAGAAACCAAAAAAAAAAAGGAAAAATGAAAAAGAAACAACAACAACAAGAAAAGGTATTTCTGGGCTCTTTAAGTCAAATAAACCTAAATGTGGATGGTCAAGTCCAAACTTTGAGTCCATAGACTCGGATATATTTCTAGAACTGATTTTTTGAAGCTATAACCCATTAAAAAAAATATCAGCACTGATGTCTACCAGGAAGTTTTCACATCTACAAAATAGGACATAAAATAATTTAGGGAAAAAAAATTCCTCTCCAAAACACCCCCTAGATCCTTCTACAGACCTCACAGGAAGCCATAAAAGCAATGCCTGCACAATAAAGTGAAGACAACCTGTGAAATGTGGAATCTGTGGGTATGGGTGCCCACCTGGCACACTTGGGTTGCATTCCCCACTGCTTATTGACAAACCACGGCTGGAACTTTCAGAATTGCGCTAGTCAGAGGCTGAATTCACTTAAAGATACCCTGTAGAAAGATGAGTTTTGGCTTGTTTTCTGTTTTATTCATTACAATTGTGCAGTTACAGTCTTAGCCTTTATCATCATATTTAGTACATGCTACAGGTTCATCAGACAGTTTAGTCTTGGGAATATTGTTAATCCCACCAAAGCCTGTTGATTATGAAAGATGTGCATAAATTGTCATCTTTTTTAGAAGCTCTAATTACAATCTGAATACACATACAAATCTCTGTCTTTCTATCCTATTTATCCATTAATGTATCTGACTCATTTAGATGCTGTTATACAACTCAATACAGACCCAGATTTACAGCTTCTCATAAGACTTCTGCAGGCAATAAACCAGTGCTGCTACTACGACATGATACACTAGCTTGAATTCTAAGAGTCAGGCTGTGTTTCTTCTGGTTTGAGTACAAATACTTTTTAACCCATTACCAAGTATCTGTCAATGGCTGCACTTCTGCAGCTGAGGCCAGGTTTGAGCTCTGTAATTGGAATTTCTCAATAAATTGGGCTGAGAAGAATGAATCAATGTACAAATGAGATCACTCTATAGGAAGAACTAGTGGAAAACAGATTTAGTAAAAACGTAATTTTAAATATAAAAATAACAAGACATGGTACTAGATATGCATGAGCTGGGTCTAGGGGGAAATAGCTTTTTGTAACAGTAAGTTATTAAAGTAAAATAGCAATTTAAATACTATGACACATGTATTCATACATTATATGACTAAGAGCCTAAAATGAAGACTTTGCCATAGTGTGATGAATTCTGCTGTTCTTGGGATAATTTGAGGGTCACAGAAATTACTTTAGGGACCTGAAATCATAGAATTAAGACTGATCATTTAAATTGGCATGAGCATACAGCATATGGATAAACAGTGTGCATGATTTTAAATACATGCCATGGACAAGAAGTGTAATGTGCATGAATACAGGGGATCACAAATTTGCATCCCACAATCACAGAATGGCTGGTGCTGGAAGGCACCTCTAGACATCATTCAGTCCCACCCCCTACTCAAGCAGAGAGCTTGAGAGAGCACATTTTCCAGGACCATGTCCAGTCAGGTTTTGAATATCTCCACAGATGGAGATGTCACAGCCTCTCTGGCCAACCTGTTCCAGTGCTCAGTCACCCTCACAGTAAAAACATGTTTTCTCATGGTCAGATGGAATTTATTGTTGTTTAACTTGTGCCCACTGTTTCTTATCCCATCTTTAAGCACCACTGAGCAGAGTCTGGCTCCCTCTTTTTAGTTATCTTCCCTCACATATCAATACAGACGAATTAGCTCTCCCCAAGCTTTCTCTTCTCTGGATTTAACAGTCCCAGGTCTCCCAGCCTTTCCTCATACAAGAGATTTTCTAGTCCTTAAGTGATATTTCTTGCCCTGCACTGGACTTGCTCCACAAAGTCATATTTTTTTTTTTGTACTGAGGAGCTCAGTGTAGGACACAGTGCTCCAAATGAGAATAGAAATGAAATACTCAGAATGGACATTTTTTGGAATGGCATAGTATCATCTAGATGGGCCATTGGACAACATCCATGGAGGAAATTATTCATGAACTTCAAACAACTCTTGTATTAAACCCAATGACAAAAGATAACAGGACACCATTTGCTGTGAAACAGGCAGTAGGAAGTTCAGTGTTACTAAAATGGTAATTTCTGTCCTTCCTGAAGTTACAATAAAATTATAATTGGATAACATAGGCAGTATTTTATACGTTTTCCCGATACACAGTTTTATTTGATCTTGTTGTCACATTCTGCAGGGAATAGAATAGGATGTTCTGAAAAATGTGCCAGACAGGTCTCGAGAGACTTCATTACTAAGCAACACTAATATGCTATACTGATCATTACTAAAAAAAAACCAAAGCCCTAAGTTAGGTCAAAATGACTCTTTCAGAACGTAATTTATAAGTCACCAAAAGGTGGGAATAGGAATGTGATAGAAGTGTCTATGGCTTGGAAATGAAATGGAAGCGCAGACTGCACCTACAAGGTGGTGAGACATACAGAACTGAAGGTGCTGGTGAAATCAATTTTGAGACACATAGTTTTGTAAAAGCCATTTTCTTTGGCTTTTCAAAGAAAGCGACAGGTGGAAGGTCCTGCTTCATTTTAGAACTTCCAGTTCATGGGGGAAAACTCTAAGTGTGACCCAATATAGGGTTCAAAAATATAAAGCAAAGGAAAAAAAACAACCTCATGATTTTGCCTGAAAGCAACTTTGTAATTTTGCAGGTGGGATTCGTGATTAGCATAGGCAAGGCTGCTGACTGCTTTAATACAACAAACTGACTATTTGCAAGTTGGTACACTAAATCACAGTCACACCAATGATGAATGTAACATGAATACTAATGAACAGTTGTCCTGATAATGCACTCAGACACCATACCTTCACAGGATGCTATTTCATCATTGAAAAAGAGCCCTGAGCTAGGAGATGCGCAGAGTAATACAGAATGTCTCTCCAGGATAACTGGGGAGACAGCATGGAACTTTAGAGCAATGCCCCTTAATGAGGTGTGCATATTTGCCACCATGCAGGCAGTATCACTGGTGACAGCATCAGCTCTTCCCTGCCCCATCCTGCTCACCCAAGTGGCCACAGGGGAGACATCAGAGTGGTGCATCTCTTCCCCAAGCACTGGGACTGACTCCCTGCTGTGAAATCTGGCAATATAGGGACCTGTATTAAAAAACAAGCATGGCACACCAAATTGAGCTGTGTCCTGGACTAACAGGTCCTCAGGCTCCACTCAGAAAAAAGAGGGAGAAAAAAAAAAAAAAGAACAGGAAATAAAAAGTTTTCCCTTTGGGCAGCAACAGATATGTTGTGGGATGCCTGCCATGAGCTGAGTGACTAAACAGGGTATGCGGTGGGGCTGTTACACATCCAGGGGCTCCCAGGTAGCACCAGGTCTTCCCAAAGTCCCTGCTCTCATGTGAGAGCTGACATTAGGGAGTAGGTGATACCCTCCTTCTTTTGCTTCTTCCCATTTCTTCCATCATTGTGTTCAGTATTTATAACACAGCTTCTTGCTTTATTTTCAGATTTAGTGGTAACTGTCTTGATTTAGAACTAATCTGAGAATTGATTTTACACCACATTTAATGGTGGTTACACAACTGTATTTCACATGGAACAGGTCAAAATCTGGTATTCCAGCCTCTGATTTTTTCTGTTACGGATAGTATAAATATCTGCTGCATGAGGACTAGAGCAACAGAACAGTCAGATGTGCTGGGATGACATTTAAAAACTTGAAATATCCTGGGACCTTCCTGACCCTATGTTGGTCTTTGTAGGCCAGGCATATGGTAATTCCAAATCAGTCAGCCAGTCTGAGTGCTGTAGTAACATTTAATGAACTTTGAATTTGCAATCACAATATTAGGCAGCTATATTAACTGCTTCATTAGAAAAAACCAGCATGGTCATGAGGAAGATGTTAGAGATTTAATTTACTTTTTGCAAGGCAAACAAAAGTATTCTCCAAAGTGTGACCGACACTATTACTTGCTTTGCATAGAACCTTACTCTTTAAGCAACCTTGATTGCAGCGATCCACTCATTTTGCAAGCTGATGCTTAATATCAGCAAAGCTAGTGTGATAAGCTTTCCAGGAGTATCACTGG
Organism: Thinocorus orbignyianus; assembly: GCA_013400375.1. Lineage (NCBI taxonomy): Eukaryota > Metazoa > Chordata > Aves > Ciconiiformes > Thinocoridae > Thinocorus > Thinocorus orbignyianus. The sequence continues at coordinate 561,941 of VXBW01003925.1, read as the reverse complement.
AGTTTCTTTTGAGAAATGTGGAGTGAATTTTAGAAAATACCCTATTTGACCTTGCTGCGGAGTGTGCCTTCACAAATGTGGTTATTTTTTGGCCCCATCCAACATCACAGAAAGAAACCATGACCTCACCATAATCAAAAGCCATTCTTACCACCCACTTGAGGGGCACCAGGAACTCAGGAACTCGCCCATCACAGCCTGTCTGCTGAGCTTACCATTCAAAGCATACTCACTTATAAATCAGTATGATCTGAAAGCAGTCAAGAGTGACTGCGACTACTTCTGGAACTAAATATATACCTTTGTTTCTGAAACCAGTCCCTTAATGAAGACATTTACAAATCTCAGTAGTACTGCTACATTAATAACACTGTGCGAATGTGTAATCAATAGGTGTGTAGAGATAGCAGGCTGAAATATTATTATTCAAACACTTTAATCCTGCTCTGAGATTGCAATCACTAGAAGTTATTCCCTACGCCAGAGGTGCAATCATTTAAAACTCAGAAGCTGGATTATAGACTCCTGCCGTGGGACATAAAGGAGCCCTCTATTTAAGAGAAGGGGACATAAAGGAGCCCTCTATTTAAGAGAAGGGGAGAAAATCTTCCGAGGCCACCGTTTCAGCCTCAGTGGGGGCAAGAAGCAGCCCCTCTGATGTGAGCTGTTGCTTACCAGAGGCGTTGCTATTTCACCTGCTGTTTGCCACAGCACCCAGAGGCATATCCCCTTTTTGGGAACTGGCCCCTTCTAGTCATGGACACCCAAGCCCAAAGGCGAAGACAGTCTCATCTTCCTCATCCACAAGTAAAACAGCTCCTTATCTAGCTGACCTATTTTAGTCATCTGCTTTAGGAGGAGATCAATCCGAGCCTAAAAATATCTACCTCTGTCCCCTGAATATAAGAGGGTGAGAGTGATCAGCTCAGCTATATTTATTTACTCTGTAGAAATATAAACTTAGAAGGGAGGAATCCCAGCTTTGACGACAGATTTACCGCTGGGATGCTTTCAGCAAAACGTCTAGCTGCTATTACTGGCTGTCCCTGAGGGTAAGATGTGGGAACCAGGGAAAAATGGAGGGCCCTTCAAGCTTTCCTTCTTCCCACTCCTCCTTCCCTCACATTTCTTTGAGGGAGGCAACACAAAACAACTGTTTCTTCTGAAGATGCTTGCTGAGCTGGGGCTGCAGCAGTGCTAGGTCACAACTTTGGGCTGACTTGCGTCTCAGTGCAGGGAAGAAGGCCAATGTGAGATCTGGGGACATAGAAGCAGGGCACCCTGGCCCACCAGAGACCGAGGTGTCATGAAGGAGCTGCCAGACTGCAAACTGAAATTCAAGTTTCAGCAATATCTTGCAGCTTTCCCCTCCCTCTCCCCCCACCAAAAAAACAAAACCAAACCCGTAGGCAAGTCATTCTGTCATTAATGTACTGCAGTGGTACTGGGAGGCATTAATTGAACCTAGGGACCCATAATGACAGAGGCAATAAAAGTAGGTAATGAACCACTCTATCTTTGCTCAGAAGAGACTGTAATTGCTCTTTGCCTCCTTTATCCCCACCTGCAAAATGCAGGCAGCAGAGACCTACCAACCTCACACCAGCACCATGAAAATGATTTCAGAAACGTTTATGAGAAATGCTTACAAGCCATGGAAATAGCCACGTTAGAAAATAACAGCCATTAAAAACCTGGCTTGTAAAGCAGTGGAGCAGTATTAACCCATTTGTCCCATTTCCAAATAATATCCCATTTACTAGCGGCATAAACCCGTGATCCATGGCTGGCATTCGTAAGCCCTCGCTGTGCCTTTTGGGGCATGACAGGCCCGGCAATGTCTTTGCAGGTTTGCACCTAATGGTCATTTGAAAGCTTGAGCACATTAAGCACAGAGTCTCTGCATGTTCTGTTCTACTGCTGACAACTCAAATTGAATCACTGTTTTCCTGTAATCAGGCAGCTGAGCAGCCTTTAAATTTTGGCTGAAATCTCCAGAGTGGGAAACACATGCTGATGTCTGTACCATTAGCAAAGCACCTGGATCTCCAAGACACTCTGCCACAATTGTGTCTAGACCTCTTTCAGGCAACATAAAAAACTCCACCACTGGGTATCTCCACACCAATTCCTTCCCCTGCCTGATCTTTTCTTTCCTTGAGCTCGAGAAAGCCACCAGTTGAGCTCTTCCTTGCCAAAAAGCCTGATGTCCATGGGCCACCTCCCAATTAGGATCCTGCTCCCTAGGCAGACAATGTGCAAGCTGTCAGCCACGGTCACTCATGGGGCCCTCTGCAGTGGCCACAAAAGCTGCCATCAGCACCTTTGGGAAGCACTCCTTAGTGAAACCTCCCTTTTATGTTCTAATACGAACCTAAGGGGGGAAAAATGCTCTGGCTTCTAAACAAGGGGGTGATCAGAAGTAAGAAGTGACTCACCCAGAGCAGGGCAGCATTTCACAGGCAAGCAATCACACACACAGAGGACTGGACAGTAGCAAACATTGAGCTTTTAATGCATTTATAGGTATACATGACAAGGACTTTGAAAAGTTAATTAATGACACTGACTGCAAATGCTTAAAGAGGATACTACCACAGTTTATCCAGTCTTTTCTGGAAAGTCTAGAATGCGTGTCATTGTAACGAGTGAAGAAAAACTGACTGATCTGATAATTTTAGGGAGTTTTTAGAAAGGGCCTTTTTCCCTTTTGTCACACTGAAAGGTATCACTTCTATGGGAAACCTACCAGATAAGTGAGAAGTTAGGGCTGAATTAATTTGCAAGTCCTGATGCAGACTGGGGTCCTGTAACATAAGCTGCTATAGAAACCCACACCACACAGTGTAGGCCCAGGACCCTATGTTTTAATTCCCATAGATTCCTGTTCAGAAAGCTTCTTAGATCTCTGAAATACTTGAATATGACAGCATATTCTTTTATGCGCCACGCATGCTGAATCTCCCGCCCTTTGGGAGCTCCAGGCTGCATCGCTTCACACAGACTATGAGAGTCAATGCAAGGATGAAGCTGCTGACAGCAATGATTGCTCAAAATCCTGGAATAAAGAGGCATCCGTATTGCTACACATGCGTATCTGAAATGAGTACAGGCTACATCGCACCACCTGAAAGAAGGCTTAAGTATCTATTGATATAACCCACTGCACTCCATGCAGGAAGAACAGCACAGCTCACGCAAAGTGCTTGCAGAAATGCTGAAGTTGTCTCTATACTGAAGAGCCCTACTGACTGCCTTATTAAGATCTTTTGAAAAATGAGGTTTCCAGCAGAAATAGCTAAAATAGTACGTAGGAGAGATACAAAAGCTCGCCACCAACATATGGAGCACCTAACTAATTTACAGCACTGACTGTTTCTTCTGAACAAAGTATAACAGAAATACATATTTCTGAACTAGCGATGTAGAGGAAAAGGGACTTCTAAGTTACTCTGATAGGGATACAATACACTTATATAAATGTGAGCTAGTATTGCAGAAAAATTGCTAGGAACTTCTGAAATATGATTCATCTCATCCTTAAGCGGGTATCAAAAATAGTTCTAATGAACTCCACTACAGAGGTACTTACTTCCTCTCAGTGGTCATAAAAGGAGGCTAGATAGCTAACTGTGACATATTTGTCTATCTAAAATTACCAAAGATCCATCCTGTCCATTTTCCAAGGTTTTGCTTTAGATGCAAGGCTTTTCATATGGGCCACCATATGAAAAATAGGCACCACTGGGTTCACTCTGCAGCAGAGCGTTTCCACGTTCCACAAAAGGTAAGAGCAGTAGATGATCTGTGGGAGTCTAGTGTAGCCTCACGGCTCTGGTGAACCCCATGAATTTTGTAGTATATTTCATTCATGAGTCTGTGTCTTAATAACTTCTAAGATAAAATATTGAATTTTTCAAACAATGCAGTCCCACAGTGAGTCATGCGTCCATGACTTCAAGGAAACTAGAGGCAAATAACAGTAACACCATTTGGTGGTCTCTACCTCCTCCACTCATTCTTAAGGGTTGTAAGGAAAATTAGTCCAGGTTAGATGCCTGTGCTTTACTAGCTAAACTTAAGCAAAATTACAAACCTAGCTAATTGTCCAGACTACCTGCCTGATGCTGCCAAAAGCGCCTCTTTCAGCAATGTCTAGAGATCTAGCTTCTCAACAGACCAAAATTAGGGGAGCAGAATTCCAACCGAAGTGGTGGTTGGTAACTGGTGGTAAAATGTGGCAGAAGGGGGAAGCAGAGAAATATATCAAACATCTTAGAAATAATAACTTTAGTAAGCACCTAGCTTGCCCTTGTTTTAGTCATTAAATGTCCATTGCAGTGGAGGTGTCCACCTAAGCTGTGACAAACTGTAGTAAAATATAAGAGAAGACATTACGTGAGCAAGCAGCACACCTCCCTTGACTTCAAGTAAAACTTCTATACACTGTATAAAGACCAAACCTGTCATTTCTGTATTAAGTGACTTTTGCCTTAGTCTTAAACTTGGTCGCTCAGCATTTCACAGAGAACCTCCCCAACTCTTTCCATGTGCCCTTGCATGAAGAAGGCACTAACACTTTCCAGCAAAGTCAGTAAGCCATGCTGCCTGTCTCCACTCTGAGGAATGGACTCAGGAGCCTCTTCTGGCCAGCTGACAGAGATGAGCAATAGAAAAGCTCTGCCTCTACATGTGGGACCCAAGAAAACCTACCAAAGAGACATCTTCCCTTTTCAGTTTCTCCTAAAATTAACATCTGTCTATTTATTATTCATTTAGTTATATACTTATACAAGACTTTTACCCATAGGTTTTGAGAGGCTGAATATAATCTTTATCAAATTTAAATGAACCAGATTAGAGTCTGTTTAGAAGGACTCTGTTTTGAAGTTCTCCCTCCACACCTGCAGTTCCCCTGCAGCTTCACAGGTGCTAATGGGGAGAAGCATAAAATCAAGAAAAAGCCTATAGGTGCCTTCACCTCTGTGCTATCTCAGATAATTCTCACTACTACAGGAAAAGATCACTATCAGGAGAATTTTCTTAAAATACTATTTTTTTTTTAGAAATTTTTCAGCAGCTGCGGGTGCATGTATAGTTTGTGAACAGTGACTGCCTTAATGCTAACTGTTGCAACAAAATCCTGGCATATCCTGGAGTTACCATCTCCTCTGAACTTTATCAGCCTTCCTAGAGAAAAAAAATTTGAGCATGCATCCTCCTACAGAAATAACCTGTGCACTTTCCTTTATCAAAGACCACAGCAAGCACCATGACTCAGTTTGAGCTGTTAAAAAGGAAGATGGACATAAACGATGTTAACTACTTTCTTGACATGCTACAAATTGTACCTAGCACTGTTTTCTCACAAATGGTTGGCAAGCTCCCTTTTCGATCTACAGTGATCAACCTTTACTATCTTCATGGCTGAATTAAATTCATCAGGAACAAGCACCAGGCCTGTTTTTTCCCCTGCTCGTGAGCTAAGGGATCTCATTATTTTCAGAATATTCATTAGACTCTCTACTTAATCTAAAAATAGTAGGGTTTTTTCACAGCTGAGTGACTAGTGGGCAGCAGATTCATGCATTTATCTGTTCCACAATACAAGATCTGATAACTACATGTACTCAGCCACTGTGCCTTCAAGAGAGGGTTGCCATAAATAGACTCCACCTTACAGTATTTGACATTGTCAAAGCACTGGTTAACATTCAATAATAGCCATTAACTAATTCAGCTTCGGGACAACCCTGTGAGCTAGGTAAAACTGATATAATTAACGCATGGGTAAAATGAGATTTAGGAGTTAAGTCAGTTGCCTGGGCAGAGGCCTTCATGGTCTAGTGGATTAGACATCTGTCTCTCCAACCAAAGAAGTTGAATCTAATCCTTTTTCTGACATTGATTTGCTGTGTGACCTTACGGGAAGTCAATTAACTTCTCTGCCTCAGCTGCCCTAGAGATAATGATGCTTACCTACCCAGTGACACATGGGTGTTTGGAAACTGTACTAACTGATATTTTTAATGTACTCTTAAGGCCTATCAGTGGATGAGGTGAAACATTAAAGCTTCCTAGCTTTAATGTCCTTGCTGTCTTATCTAATGCCTCCTCCCCACACCAAAGATAGCTTGGGGGTAAGAAGGAATTTCTTAGGCTAAGATGCTGCTAGCGAAACTGTGGCTGGCATCAGGAAATTTTATCAGATCCTGTTTGAGCAGCAAATTTATTTAGTGTACAGGTCAGCACTAGAATTGCAACAGAAAGATTATTTTAAGCTTGGCCACGGAAGAAACCAGCATCCTTCCCATGTTACCATGAGGTAATGAACAGACTGCCACAGCCATCTCCACCAAGCATCCCTGATTCAAAGGCAGCAGAGCCTGTTTGCAGAGACTCAACATCCTGTGCTTATGCACCATCCCCAGTTCCCTTGTGCCTCTAAATGAGATTTCTGAAGGATAATTTCGACAGGTGGCCTTATCGCTAGCAGGGATGCAAACCCAGAGGGAGAGTACTCACGTACTTGCACCTCCTGGAGCATATCTTCCTGATCTTGCCATCTCTGAGAGCTGAAGGATTGCGCTTAAGAGAAGGACAATTAAAACTTGCTCTGTTCAGTCCATTAGAAACCATCCTTGAACTTCTGTTGTCTCTCCAGCATAGTTTTTCATGGTGTGCCATAGGGCATTAAGAAGTATTACTTCTGTAGCTGGCATTTGAACGGCCCAGCAGGTATCTAGGATGCTGGTGTGTGCATGTAACTTTATATCCCCTTTCCCATATTTGACCTTGCTTTTAATTATTTCTACAAAATATTCTGTTGGTACGCATAATGCTGCCTAGGCCCATAAAATCTCCCATAATTCAGCAAGAAACCAAACAGGATAGAAGACTTTATCTTTTACATTTACCTTTATTTCTGCGAGCAAGATTAACATTCCTTCTTTTTAATACTGAAGGAAATGTCTGGATTTTTTCCTTTTCACTTGGTGAATTATAGCAAGTGCAGTAGACGCTCATGCAGCCAGAAAAATAATAACCTGCTCCTGCCTCTGATGTAGCACTGATCGCTTCTTGGCATCCCTTCTGCTGCCGACCTGCCCCTGTGCCGGCTGCTTTGTTTGGCTGTCCTGCTCTCTCCATCCTCTGACCAGTTAGCACTCGTCTCCCCTCCACCCTCCCAGCTCTACTGATAATGTGTTTAATGTTTACTTTGATGCTATTCCTTGAGGCTTTGCAAAATCTGTCTTGGAAAAAAAGACCGTTAAAAAGAAACCCTTTGGGGAAAAACAGGGAGGAAAGCTGAAGCAGAAAGGGCATGTGCTTGTGCAGAATATACCCCTGTAGGCTTTGTTTTGCTGCAAGCCTGCAGACGACTTAATGCAGACCCCTACTGCTGTAAACAGGGTATAAATACTGTATTCTCCTAAAATACATCTGGGCTAATTTAGTAAACCCTGACTTATCGGCTGCTACTTGGGCAAACATCTGCATATGAAATCCCAAGAAATTACTAATGAGCTGTCACATCAGTAATACAGACATTTCCAAGGCTGAAAGATTGTCTTTAGCTTCTCCCTATATATTTACTTTCTGCAGAGGCTACCGGTATGGACTAGCACAGGCCAAATGGCTCCATGTCTATGCATTGTGGAAGAACTTAATGATGCCTTGTAGTAGTTTATAAAATATAGTCCAGGATTGTATACTGAGTGTGACAAAGAGCATGAACTAAAATCGTATTCAGCCCTTACATGCCTAAATGACAACTTTTCAGTGTTGGCTTTTCCCCTTGTTAAAATTACCTGTGTGCTAATAGGTGATTAATATGGAACACATTTCACACAAGCAGAACATGTAACTGCATTCAGAGAGATTGGTGGGTTTTTTTCAATGCTATTGAAGACTGTACTCAGTCTAAGCATTTGTAGTTTATGTAGTAATGTTATCTCCTGCACTTGCATGTTTTGGAGGGTTTTTTAGTTCATACTATACAGAAAGTTAGAACCTGTACCTTCCTGCACCTAATCTACTAATGCATTGAAGCATCCACTTATCTTTAAGGTTGAGCTTCAGATATTCAGCTTCTGCTGCAGGAGGTTCTTCGTTTAAATACATTTCTTTCAATCTTACATTGCATATTTTGCAAGATTTCATAAAACTATCCAACACCCCAGTTCTAGCATCTGCATTGGAGACCAACAACTGTGACTTTAACTTTATCTATCAATACAGTAAAGAATACGTAATGCCAGGAAGGACAACACATTTTTCTTTTTCATCTTCGTTCTTTCCAGTAGCTTCTGTCTGACCCTATATACAAATAATGACAGTTTCCTATGAGATGTTTTCCCATTTTTGTTTAGAATGAAATATAATGCATGTAATTTTTTTAAGGTGAGTATAAAGGTGTACAGACCTTCAGACTTATATTGGCTTTGCTGTAAATTGATGTTGCTGAAGTAAATGGACAGACTTGAACTTTCAGTGACCTTGTAAAATACTAGTGGCTATTCAGATGAAACTGAGTCTATCATCTGGATTGGAAGACGGAAGGGAAATCAGTTCATCTGAAGTTTAGTAATTTGGTAATCGTAACTGTAAACAGTATTTTTACTTCTTAGTGTGATCACTAGAAGACAATACATAGCCAGTATTAAACCGGGGCAGATACAGACGATAAAGGCAAAGCTTAATCTTGCTAGGATTAGTGACTCTAAATTGATACGACTGAAAAAACATTGAAAAATGCTAAGTTAGGTGGCTTCAGGGACTAGCAAAATGCCTTGCCTGGTAATTTTCAGAAGTCTTTAGAGACACTGATTGCACCTGGAACCTCTGATTTGATTACCGAAATAAAAATTGTCTACTGTAGTAGCCTCATCTGTACTTTAATTAAGAGCTTTGTATTTAAATATAACCATCTGATCCCCTGAGGTTATTTTTAAAGTAAGCTTCTGGCAAGGCAGCAGTGTGGTGGATTAGAGGCTTGGAATTGAGGAAAAAGCATCATTCACCATACAGTTTAGAATAATGTGTGCATATATATAAATACATGTGTATACAACATCATGTAACAAGATACAGGACTGGATTTATTAAAGCCAAATGGAAAGATATTTCCTCTTTTAATATTCTAGATCTCTTTTAATATATGCGATGTAGAGATATTGCACTGCGGTCTGATTCATGTAAATACCACAACAGCACATCAATCTGATACTGTCCAGTGAAAGCTCCATTTTTCTGCAAATGTAAAACCAAGTTATCACCTTAGCTGTCTGCATCTACTACTCCATCTAACAGTGGCTGTTAGATTTGATGTGGATATATAAGATGTATCACCCATCACCTCATCATCTATCACAGAGTACGCAACCACGAGCTGAAAAGCAGCAGTGCCAGGCGAAGCACTGCAAACGAGCAGCAGGGCAGCAGCAGGGGTGGCAGACGGGGGGTGCTAATGAACAATGTTAAAAGGGAAGAAGCGGGGAAAGAGCAAACGATTCGTACAAAATGTGGTGGAACATGAAAAGCCAGATAAAAGCAGGTTTTTCAAGCTCTTATTTCAGTAGAGAACTTACAGCTCCCAAACTTTAATGGGCAAGCATGTGCATCCATCGGGAAATCTTCAAGCTGCATGGGACATTCAGCAGAGATAGTCAATCTGCGAGGAGCAAAAAGAAAACACATCATTTTCATTTTTTATATTTTGTTTTGGTGCCTTCCTTTTAGGCCTCTCACCGCAATACATGGGTGCTGACACAAGCAAGCTTTTCCTGAAGGCTCCTCATTCCTGCTGAAATCACAGCAACCCCCGGTTAAACTCAATCCGAGATAAGCCAGGTGGACCGCTGTGCGTGCATGCTGTAGGCCTTATCTAGTCACGCTGACATGAGTGAACTGATTTTATTTATGTAAGCTGTCCAGTAAAATCTTTCTTTCTTACTCGTACATGAAGGAACTCCTGTTCTGTAGCTTCTGCCATGCATCTTATTCTCATCTGCTTTCTGCAGACACTGTAACTGGACTAGGAATTTGACTCCCGAGTACAGCACTGTTACAGACACAAAGAAGCACTGACTTTAAACATAGATGTAACTACTTAAATACATAAAAATAGATATTTTAAACAAATAAATGTATATTAAAGTATTCATATCTATATATAAAGTCATACATAAAGTCAATGACTTATCCATACATACGACCTTATATAACACTACGGTTAGTTTCTGTGGAAATCACATGGTATCAGTCCAATAATGTGAATTACCTGGGCACCTTGTCAGGAATAAAATCCACAGGGTTATTTCCCCACACTGTATTGCCTGGGGAAGCAATTTCTATCCTGGACTGCCCCGCCACTAAGCTGATAGTCTTGAACTACAGTGAAAATAGATGTATCCCATGGATGTTCTGTATGACTGACAGATCAAGCTGAACACAAAGAAAAGTTTGAGGTAAATTTCTGAGCAGTGCAATATCAATTATATTGCTGCCAAATATATCAAGAAAGCCAGAGTTTTCTTTTCTAGGTGTATGCAGAACCTAGCACAATGAGAATATGGTTTTGATTAGGCCATTTTGATATTTGCATAATACAGATGGCTTCCTCAGGGTAGCGAGGATGCAGATCTCATTTTACATTATGAATGCCCTTATGTCTTTCTAGCTTTATGCTGCTCTTCTGCCTCAGAGGTGTCACACCAGAGATAGCCAAAGCCTCACATGCTGCCCAATGCTGGGGCGACACAGGGCTCTGCTAGAAGGCAGGCTGGTTCCTTACCAAAATGCTGCCTGGGGGGCAAAAATCTGCAAAAAATCCACAACACTCTGCCACCAGAATGCAAAAGTTCCTTTTCCTATCACATGTAGCCATACTCCCCAGCTATATATACTCACCTCTTCCTATCAGCACACCAAAGTAAGTATTCTTGCTACAAGAACCTCCATCCAAAGGGATCATAAAGGGTAACAATCTGTCCATGTACAGATGGCACAGCATTCAGCCAGTCCCATTCAATACAACACAATGATGCCTTGCCGGGGCACTCCAGCTACATGGACAATAAATTGGGGGAAACAGCTCCGCTCTCTGCCAACGCACAGAAATCCTGGAGCTTTACCAATAGCTGGAAATGGCAAAATAAGCACAGAGAAATGCAATAGTGTTGTTGGCTTGAGATAGTATCATGAGGATGAGCTGGGAAACAGGGAGGGAAAAAGGCAAACTAGCAGAAAATGTAAAGGTAATACACCATATAAAGCAAAAGGAAAAAAAAATCCAGTTCAGAACAATGATAACTGTTAGGAACAGACAGGAAGTCTACGATATAGACAAGAAATTACTTAGGCCTGAGATACCTGCCCTTAGGCAAAGCTGATCTTGGACTTTGTTTTTATAGAAGAAATTTTAAAATCACTAAAATAGAGTTGTCTGCAGTGGAGACTGCCCTTGGGCACCAGAGCCAGCAAAGCCACAGTCACTGAGAGTGCTACATGGATGAATTTAACAAGCTGGTTCTAGTTGCATCCTGCCCAGAACCTGTATCCTTTTCATAAAAATCACTCTAATGGGTACTTGAAAGCAAGGCTGCCATCCCTCAATGCGTTGTTATGTTTTCTGTACTAAGTATTGCAAATTTAATTTTCTTGATAAATTCAGAAACCTTGCTCCAAGTGCCATAAGGAAGCCGGCGTGCTTTACTGCTGCCCATCTCCTGTGTATTTGTCTACCAACAGTTCAAGTATGTTATTTCAAAGGCTGCAGCTTGACAACATTTTAATACACATACTTGTCATCTGCAAACATCCAAGGAGGGGATCCCTACATCCATATTACTGAGAGAGCAGCTGTGGAATAGGGAAGTGAAGGAAGACTCAATGCAGACTTATGAATCAGACTTTTGTTTCATCTGACTGTCCTATGAATTGCATCCTGCTGCCAGCATACTCAGAAATAATCCCTGTGCGTAATGAGGAAGGCTGTAGACATTCCTCAGCTCTAAAGGTGCAGGAGAGGTGAAAATGAGGTGGAGAGAGACTGTGACCTAGTGGAATTTAATTACGTCCCTCCAAAAATTATTTTTGCCTCTTTTAAATGAAAAGGTAGCACATAAGGCTGGAGGGCACCTGGTTGCCACTACCTGTCTCAGAAGCCACAAAAGACCCTGGTGGTGCCATGGCCGCTCCCAAGCACTCTTTGAATTCCTCATCCAGCAAAAAGCAGCACATCCCTTCAAAGGATTGGTGTCTGGTACCATCTCCTGGGTCTTGCCCAGGGACAGGGAGAACCGATTTTAGCAGCTGCAAATGTGCTTGGGTACAGCCTTTCCTTTCATTAATATGCATTCTTTGGATGAAGTTGTTCTTCCTACTCATTACCAATGACACCTACATGCTGCTTTCCTTTTGCCATGCCTCCACCCTAGGGCCACCCCTAGTCTGGTGATCTTGAACAAATGAACTGGCTACACCTGTTTGCTACATGCTATTCTTAAAAGCATATAGTTGAGCCTCTCACATAAATTTAAAATGCTCAGTGAACACTCTCCTAGCTTGTAAAGCATCTTGTAATGGGCAGCAGAAGACTTCACTGAAGGTTCTGATACAACACTTAAATGTCATTGCCCAGAATTTCTGCAAAGCACTCTGTGCCAAACAGGAGCTGTTTTCACTACTGTGTAAGGACCTGAAAAACAGAGTCACTAAATTGACTCCTGGTTCAAAAAAAACCTGGATTTTCTACTGAATGCAGAAAAAAAAAAAAGCAGCACAGCAGCCATCTCTTACACTCTGGGGGCTGGAAGCATGGGTCCCTGCATACAGATTTGCTCCTTGATACAGAGCACAAACAACATATTCACATCAGATCTCCAGGAGTCACAAAGAAATTGATATCTGGGTCTGCTCTTTCAAATATCACGAGGGGTGATATTTGCACGCTTTGGTTTTTAACATTGTGCTAAAGCAGAGGTACCCTTTGCATACCCTAGTTTACACAGCTGATTATAACAAAATTACTCCCAGTTTGCACTTATTGAAAGAAGAAAAAGGAGGTCTTGGCATACACACATGAGACAGCCTTTGCCTAATCCTTTCAATATGGTCACTCCAGAACGATCTTGCTGTGCTCACTGCAGCAGAGTTATTTGAGCTAGAGACAGCCTCCAAACCAGGATTTTTCTGTGACAGCACAAGCAGTGCTCAAACTGCAGTTCTTTCCAACAGAAGAATTTAAAAGCTTCCCTCCTCCACCATCATTCTGTGTTAATAAAAGCCCTATGGGATTAGCTTCACTCAAACAGAGTTTTTGACAAGATTATAAGAGTCTGTTAAAGGTCCTTTACAATGGGAAGATGAAACTCTGATTTTATTGAAGTTAATGGTAAAATTCTCCCTGACTTCAATGGGGTCAGTATTCACCCAAAATACGTAACAAACCCAGTTACAGCTGCTGATTTATTATTAATGGCAAAACTTCACTTCCATAATGCTCCAAATGCTGTGCAAATGTTAATCAATGAACAAAATGCTACAGCATACCTTAACTATCTGAAAAAAAAAGTTTGGGCTCCAAATTATTTCGCTCATCCATAATTGTACATGAAAGTTTCATCAAAGCTTCATTATGTATAGCCTTTACTTTAGGAACATAAAGTGATTACTGATGTTCTGCTTCAAACAAAATATAGACACGTAGCTGAATACTCATCTAAGTTAAGCACAGCAATTCAAGAAGCAAGTCTTCCTCCCTCCAGAAAAGTCACCTTCAACCATTTCCCACCAGAGATTTAAGTAAGGCGATGCTTTCACAAGGCTGTTGCTTTTTAATAAATGGAGGGAGAAGTCAAGGATGTGGGGAGGAAATAAACACAGATGTCTGGGAGCCAGCAAGTGTGCTGCAAGGAGAGCACAAGGCATTCTGCCCCGTGAGAGCCTGTTTCAGGAGGCTGCAGGGACCTCCCTGCTGCTCCCATGATTTCCCCCAGTGCAAGGAGCATCTGGTCCTACTGGTGGGAAAAGAGCTGGGAGGCTGAGCAAAGCTATCATCTCTCTGCTACCCTGGAAGGGTAGAAAACACTTTCCGGAGTATTATCTGCAGCTGCCAGGCAGGAGACGAGGGCAGCCACCTGCCCTGGGAGCCAACAGCCAGAGGCAGAAACATGTTTTTTCTTATCAGCTACTAGCTTTAGTATGCAAACAAATTAAAACAGAGAGCTTTAGAAAGAGAGGGGAGCAGAAAGGCAGAGTCACCAGTGGCTTTTGGGAGAAGTTAACTCAAGATAAGTGTTGAATAACAAGAGTTACTGATGAAGGGGACACAAGGAAAGTTTTGTTGGCTCTGAGCTACTGGGACGGGAGAGATATGAAGCTCTTCTGCCCGTTTGCCCTAATCCCCAAGCCAGCTCTGTCTTCTTAGCTGTTTATTTTTGTGCACTGCCCTGGCCTCTGACTAAAAGGAGCATTTTAATGCTGTGCTTTGGCCCTACCTGTGCTAGTAACCAGTACTCGCTGTGGGGCTCAGGCCAGAAGGGGCACAGAAGAGACAATGCACACCCCTGCAGAATGACGCCGCCTGTCACCATTTTCCTTTAAAAAAGGCAAAATGTCTGCTTGAAATTCATTTCAAGCCTATCTCAACATCTCCTCAACATACCAAAAAAGGAGTTAAGTGGATCCAGCCTTATCCAATCCATGCCCCACCCTAAGGAGCTGGCTGGCTCCCCGCAAAGGGAGACTTCAGGGTTCAGCCAGACCCTTCTAAGGAACCAGCTCCAGGAGGAGCTTCCCTGGGCACCTGCTCTGACAGGACTTTGGCAGAACAATTTGAGCCTTGCAACATCTCCAGTGGATCCAGCTCTTGCATACTCATATGGATAAAAGAGTAACAGAGAATTGCTGGTTTTGGTTGGTTTGGGGTTTTTTTTATGCTGTCAACACATTGTTAGGCTTGTGAAATTATTTATCTAGCCTTGACTCAGGACACAACTATTCACCCACGCTCCCACTGTGATGTCTTGAGAACGCTTCTATAACCAGACTATTATTCCTTGCAAAGGGTTTTAAAGCAAGATGTGCTACAGGCCCCAGCACAGTAACTGTGTAGTGCAGGGAACTGATGCCTCCCTGTGTTCCTTAAGTAATGTACGCTCACGTGAGCATATGTATATACACACAGACACACACATATATATACATAAAGACCTTTCTCAGTTCTAAGCACTTCCCATTCAGTCCTAACAAACCCCATTGATGGTGGTGATAGTGGGTTACCTAAACACAGAGCACAGAGCTGTTAGGATGTGGATACACGTTCAGCCGTGGAATCTATGGCTGTAAGAGTCACCCTGAAACCCGCCCCTGGGTGGGTGATCATCTGCAGCCTGGCTCAGGGCGAGAGAAGTGATTATTCTCTGTAACTCAAACTCTGCGTTGCTCACAAATCTCCATCACTTGAATAAGAGGCTACAATACAGACTCAGGGTCTTGCTCTGCATCTCTGTATGAGATGTGGAGGCAGCTCACCACTGCTTCTTATTTACACCAGCTGTTGTATACTCGTTTCCTTGGATTTCACCATACCAAATGAACACAGAACAGAAGCTGAGAGCTGGAATGAGGTGGTCTGCAGGAATTTCTATCTTAGCCCATTTTTAATTCATAACCATTCTGCCAAGAATGCCCTTTCCCTTCCCTGTGATGCGGAGATCTGCTATCTTTTTATGACACTGAAATGTGCTTTGAAAATGCCACAGGGAAGGGACTATGGAAGACTAAGAGCTCCCGTTACCGATGTTTTTGTGAGCTGTGAATGCATAATCGAGAAGCATGGTGTACTTAACAACAAAACTCTCATTTTAAGCAAACCAAATCCTCAGCACAGCTTATGGCAAAGTGAGAAAACAAGACTTTAATTGCCTAGATTAACTGTGCTGAAGACTAGGTTATCCTGAGAGGATCTGAGGTGGACAGGATTGATCTCAAAAGCTGTGCCACTATAGGAATGACCTCCCTGCGTGTGGAGCACCTTGGCATGCCTGGGGCACACTGTTAGACAGGGATAGGGGTAATGTTCAGCCTATAGACACAGAAAAAATTAAGAAAGGCAATAAAATAACCAATAGGACACTGAAGTTATCTGGTCTTTGACAGTGATTTGGGAGATTGTTGGAAGAATCACATTTCCAGCCCCTGGTAAAAGTTTATAATAGATGTAATACTTTTCATTCTACAGTATTTCTTTAGTATGCATAAAACCAATAGGTGGTGCACTGAGTTTATGCTCATCCATCCTTGCCATGCAAAGTAAAACTTGCTGGAAAAATTTCTGTTTTTTGTCAGACTAACTAGTGCAGAAAAACTCCAAGTGTTTTGGCAGTCAACTCCTTCTTTAGGTTCTATGCTGACAAGCCTTACTTTCTAAAAGAAACTTCAGACTACTATGGCTATAAAGCTATGAATGCTATAGCACAATATCACACTCATGTACTTGGCAGTTTCACTTAAAAACCTCTCCAAGCTTTCTCTCCTTGCTGGTCCCTTATACATGAACTCTACATGACACTCCATAAGCAAGGCCTTCAAATCTCTCCTGTGCAGTAGCTTCTATTTTTACCAAATTCTTGAATCGAAAACCAAAAAACGGAACTAGTATTAGCAATTCTAAAAAGCTGATGGAGTTATAGATGCAGATAAAAGGGGAAACAACATCTTAACCAGTACACACCTCGTTATTCCGTACCAAACATTTCCCTGAGTTTGCAGCTGCTACATGTTTTGACTACGACCTTCTCATCAGCATGGGCCTGTGGCATGTTCAACTACGTGCTAACTCCAATAAATAAAATTATTCCTGAAGTGCTGGGTAAGACTGAACTATGAGCTTCTCTTTGGCTCTCAAGAGAGGCCAGTCCCAGCTACTGGCAGAACCAGCTTCCAATGGCAATGCCCAGGAGAAAACCCAAGTACCCAAGGGAGAAGGGAGCACAGAAAAGTCCTGCAGGTATCCTAGGCATTAGAGGCTAAGGACTTTGATGAACACAATCCACCCATCCTCCAATTTTGATACCAACTGTTAGATGATTTGATGGGTACAGGTTTTCTGACTGGCCAGAGGGGCTTTTGTTCCTCCATTTCTGCCTACCAGTATGGCACACGCTCCCCCTTGGATGAGGGTTACTTGGCTGTACAGCCATACTATTTCTTCCTCCCAGTTCACATAACCTTTGTATTTGTCTGGACAGGTACAAAATTGCAAGCAGCTTTTTCTACAGAGAAATATGAGCTGGATTTACAAAGTAAAAAGAGACCGGGGCATCAGGTGGGGAGTACCAGCCCATTTGGGCTCTCTCACATTTCAATCAGGATGAACAGACATGGGAGGGTAGGAGTTTTATAGTCTGGCAACCCTAAATACAGAGCTGAAATCCTTAGTTATTTTCCACAGTTCAGATGAACGATCAAGAGCTCCAACATACCTCACCAATTTCCTTTCAGCCACTCGTATTTAACTCCAGCCTTTTCTTATTCACCTCACATTTCTATGTCCACCTCCCGGGTCACCTCTCATCAAGATCTCCTGCTTTTTGTGCAACTTCAATGCTCCTCCATGCCTGTGTGTGAAAGGGGCATGCATCAAGTGATTTGACGATATGCTTTTTCACAGAGAAATGTGCAGACGCCTATTTGTAGGTACACAGAGGAGGTTGTTTAGCCATCCAAGCAGGACGTTTTTATCTGGGTTTTTCTGCCTTGCTTCTGAAATGCTGCAAGCTCCTGACCAATACAGCTGTGAACTGCCAGGTAAAGAGGCAGGCTGCGGGTGCTCACCACCCTAGGGAAAGAGCCCTCTGACCCCTCAGCTGTTTTGCACTGTGATCAGTCATTAAACAGGCCTCAATTTACCATCTGCCCGCTATTTATACTATCCCCAGTGCCAGCATCTGCTACAGCGTAAGCACCTGTTTGCTCTAGTGCAACCTGAGAGAAGGAAGGGCTTAATATCCTGGTGACATTTGACTGTTCCCACGATAAATCATGTTCATCAATGTGCTTGGCTCCTTCTCTTCATCCAGATTCCCCCAGGCTGAAGACGCAGTTTTGCAGCTGGATGGGAGTTCCTTGTTCCTATGAAGACCACTGCAGTCCTTATGTTTCTCCCCCAGCATGCTCCCCTGTGCCTTTGCACACAAACAGGGGTGGAGCTGTGCCCACACCTCAGTGACAGGTCAATTCAGCGAGACCTTCAGAAGAGATAGAAAAGCAGAAGAAGGTAGAATGGATGGGATACATATTCTACTGCTGGACGGAGCAAACCTAGAGACAGTGGTTTGAGTTTAAATGATGCTGAAATCAATTTGCATCGATATTTTTACATGTACAGTTAATGGCAAAAACATAGCTGGCATTTATCATTTTGACTAAGGAGGTTTCATTAATTTTCCTTATCTCTCAGCTGAATTTCCAAGTTAAAACATAGTAGTTTGGGGTTTTTTTTAACATGGACAGGACACATGAGTATTAGTCAATAAAGAGATGACTGTGGAGCAATGAGATAACCTTATGAAATCTGACTGAGACATTATAATAATCCAGGGGTTTATCATCCCTTCTGGTCCTGAAGTTTCATGGCCCAAACTCCTAAAAGGACTATGCAAAGGAAAGGCCAGCCCTGCTTGCAGAAAGTCTTCCTAGGCTTTTATACTGCATGTAGTGTCTATTGTAGGACATAACCTCATGATTTTAGCTAAAGCTTGGTGAAAAAGACTTGTTTCATCATTCAGAGCAACCACACAGAAATAAGTTTGGAATTTTTTGAATGATCCAAACATCTTACATGACTGTAAGATAGAAATTTGTGCATGTGGTTTCAGGAAATTGTAGTTTAAAAGTAGGAAACTAAGTAAGTCAGGCTGAACTCTGATATAAGATATGCTAACATAGAAAGATCTCTTAGATAATAACTGAGATTTCCAAAGGCAATGTCTTAAGACTTCTACAGAACTGAGCAGGCAAAAGACTAGAAACAGGCACTGAGTGTGGACTACTTGATAAATGACGAGCCATGTGCATTTTTTCATCTGCACCATCACACCAAGACACTTTCCTGTGAAAACACTGAAGAAGCCAAATAGAAAGGAATGGAATGGGACAATGAAGACTATCACTACCCATGCCCATTGCACAACTTTACTCAGCTACAGTACTTTGATTTGCCTTCAGAGAAGGGCAAATTACCAAGAATTTTCTGAAAGGTAACTGTGGTATAACACAACCCAGGATTAATTTCTCACTCCAGCACAATATGTTCACCTGATTAGATGTTTCTGAAACATCTTAGATCAGACCCTTCCTGTTTCCTTTTCTGAAGTAGCTTGAAGCCACTCTCCAGCCTCCCTAAACCCTTTATTCCTCACACACATGCTTTTGCATTTTGGACAACTTCAGATATCTATATCCCAACTTGCAGTACCTTCTAGTTATTCCTGAGTGACTGTCATCAGTATCAAGTATCCTGTTCCTCAAAACCATTCTAACCCCATTTCTTGCAAAACCCTATCTCACCTCAGTTCTCAAATGCATCTTCCTGATCCTCTGCTCTTGATTCAGCCACAGCTATCTGGCACCCACCAGCAGCTAACTGGCCTCTGGCATCCCTTGTCAGACACCCCCTTCCTCACCAACATTCTATGGGCTCTTTATCCAAACAAGCAAAGGCAGGACTGCAATTTATTGGGGTTTCTTGAGCTCCTCCTAAGTGCATTATATTCCCTCCTACACCTACTTAAACACATATGGAGGACTGAACCCAATTTAAGTGTGCTCACACACGCTACGCTTGTATAACCTTAGGCTTTATGTTGCAAGGAGAGGAAACTGTGCAAATCCTCCACAATGGAGCCACACAACCAGTTGCTGGTCAGAACATCCCATAGCTTTAGATGGCTGACACACTACCCATCTCCAGGCTACATGCGTATCGGGGTGGGAAACACCAATGGAGATAAGTACACAGGATGGGACTCGTAACTAAACAGACATCAAAAGTAACAGCAGTTACCCCACGCTCCTTTTGCTGCCACTATGAAAGAAACAGGAACTCCCTAAAGCATGAGTGGAGAGAAATAACCATCTTTCATACTAAAGTAGGGATCTGAAATAATGCAGATACCTAACTCCTTAAGAAAGCCTCTCCCCTGCACTGGGAGCAATTCTGAGCCAAGAGGCTTAGCTGCAGCCATCAACATTAAGGATGAGTAAAATTAGCTGAGGTGAATCCCACCCATCCTGCCCAGAGCACAATACCACAGCATATTTTAGATTACTCATTGGCACTCTGATGTTTCAGCACGAACATAAATGTACTCCAGGGGACGGTATTTCCGATTAGGCAGATGAAGATTTTAATTTCAGTCTTAAGTGAAATGACTAGGGAGTTCACTCTGATGTTATCCTCCCTGGTAACAAAAAAAAGATAGTGTAGCCATAACAATTCTTAAGCATCTACCAGGTATTTCCAAAGCCCCCAGCTTCAGAAGCTGGGATCTGTCTGAAGATTTGGGAAAGACAGACTCACCAATGCAGCTGTGCTTTCCTGGGGGTGCTCGGGGGGTACTCATCAGGGCACTGCTTCCCTCTGGTGTCTGTTCAGCCACCCCACTCCTCCATGCACACTCTGGACATCAGGTCGGCCCTCCTGGTTCATCATTATAAAATAGGGAAGCACAAGGGAATCTGGCAGAAATCGTACCAGGTAACCCCAAGGAAAAGTTTGGTCTGCCTCTGTGCTCAGCACAGACCTGGAACTAAAGTTGGACTTTTTGTAACTCCTCAAAGTCCAAAGAAGCATCTCCCTCACCCAAGGACAGGCTGGTTCTGGTTTGGGTTTTGTCTTTTAATCAATTCTGCTCTTGCTGTGCAAGTTCCCATCTCTGTGATGGAGATCTCTGCAGGGCTCTGCCCATTTTTATTACCAGCAGAATAAGCTATTGTCATGCACTCTACATAGGGACTATATTTGGACAGGTCATAATTGCCCGTTTTGAATGTATTACACTGCAAGTCTTCTGTGATGCCTTTCTCTCCCTGTGTTTAACTCCAGCCATGGATTTTTCAAAACAACAAATCTCAGTTCCTTAAAGGACAACTTTTGAGAAACGGTGCAACGTGCAATCAAAGGAGAGAGACAGGAACCGATAGGCTTGGTGTTAAAACAAGAATCCTGCTGCTGTCCTCAGGGAAGGGCCCTTCACTTTGTATATTCCGATTTTCTCTCACTCTGTCAAAATCTGAATTGATGAAAAGCAGCTGAGAGTCCTTGCCACCATGGCAGTTTTTCATTACTCTGCAAGACTCAGCCCAGTGTGAAGAATTATTTTTTTTTTTCTTCCAGCTTCAGGCAGTTTGAAGCCTGAATATGAAAGAAAAGGCAGCAAGTCTAATATAGAGAAAGGAAATGCATATTTGTACGACTTGATAGCTCCTAATTAGTTTTATAATATTTATACAATACCCAAAAGCATTGCCAGATCCCTTTCTGTAAATATAAATGCATGCATAAATGAAATCTTCCCTTTGAAAAAAGAAAAACATATTCAAATTGAACAGAAGTGTTCCCATCTCAATGGCTGGCTGATTGAACACTAAAGGTTTATTTTAAAGCATAGATTTTCTGGTCACTCCTTGCTCAGGGCCATGTAAGCAAACCTGCATCTGGGAGAGGCTGCCTTCTGGCAAAGTCAGCACTTGAGAACCCACATGATTTTCATAGATTAATTTTCCCTTAAAAAAAAAGAAGTAAACAAAATCTAGCTTTCCTCCTGGAAGTCTTGAAAGCAGCATTGTATCTTTCAGTCAACTGGTTTTATAATCAGTATCTCTACAGCAGAAAATGGTTAGCTTGCTAATGAAGTGCTTCGTGTAAGAGCAGACTTTGTGCTAACATGCACCCAGGACATGCACACACGTGAACGTACAGTTTTAATACTCAACGCTAACGAATGAGTATTTTCAGCCTCCATAAACTAGTGTATTCGCTACAGAGCAGCAAGCAGTGTGGTTATGCTGCCATCAAGTGGATAGTCATTCTACACATTGTCGAATTTTAAATATATATCTTCCAGGAGTGATAGATAACTGTATTTCAAGGCTGTACAAAAAATTTTGCAGTTTCTTAACACCACACTAACAAATGTCTGCAGTCTCTGGCTGATAAATTATGCATGTGCAGATTAACGGCACAGATTCAACAGTAAACACTCTCAGGATCTCTGGCAACCTTCAATTATTGTAATAACATGGGAAAAAATCTGTTTGTACACTCTTCAGATGTATGACCGGGTCATATTTAAAAATCCCAGATTCTATCAGATGTTTGGTAGCCCTAGGAGTAGCAAAAGTGGCTTGGGGTACTATCAAAATAATGGTGAGAGTGGCAGTCCAAGGAAGCTAGCCCTTGTATTGATAAAACAAGATTTCTCAGTATCTACAAATCATCAAAAATTCCCTATGAATTGCTGGTCAAAAGTTCAGTTATGGTCCAAAGACTTAGCTTGAGTGAGCGTGCCCTACTTCATACAAATTCCAGGGGGAAAAAAAAAAACAAAAAACCATAATACATAAATACATAAAAAAATAAAAAAAAAAAAAAAAAGAAAACCAAACCACATTTAAAGTGGCGATACGGACAATACTCCCCTCTAGGGGCAGAAACAGAATTTGCAACATTCAAATCAGCTGTGTGTCATTCGTAAATCACATTAGCAAAAAACCCCAAACAAATAGGGCCTACCAAATCAAAGACAATCAGAATTACTAAGTCGCTCCCTGCAGGGGACACTGCTGCCTATGAAATCTGTCCAAAGAACATGTTATGTTCCTATATTCAGGCAGGAGGGTTTCCATACTGTATGTATAAAGAAGCCCATTTATTAGATTTCCCTAGCAGCAGCATATATCCCATCAACTTCTGACCTGGACGACATACCATTAAATACAATATGCAAAGAATACGCTTTTCTTTATAAGCAAACGCATGTATCGTGAAAACGTATGTACTGACAAGTGCTAAAGCTGAAAGTTTGCTTAGCTGATCATGCTCAGTATATTTGGAAGTCAAATAAGATGGAAGGTCAGCATTGGCTCGGCTGCTTTCCTCCTCTTCATTCAGGCAGCCAGATGCGAGGTTGCAAAAGCAATTCAGGCATCTCCGTCAATGACAGAGGGTCCAATCCTCCCCACACGGATTACTCCTACGTACAGTCTGGGAAGCTCGCGATTCCTCCTTGGAAACGAGGGAAACACAGAGCTAACAGAGGGTTGTCTCCACATCCCCAGATCCTCAGAACTGAGTAAGCCTGATGGGAGCTACAGGAGACGAGGCTTAAGCCCCCAGTTAAGACCCAGGACCTTCAACCAGTGCACCATTGCTTGGGCAAGCGGCTTTCCCCTCAAAAAGCCCAGCGCTGCCCATCTTCTTATGGAAAGCCATGCCAGGTAGTGCTGCTGAGCTGGTCCCTTCATCGGGACATGCAAAGGCAGCTGAAGGGGCTGGTTGTGTGTCACAGCCACCTCTGCACAGGTTGGGACGGGATCCTCAAGCCACGCAGCGGCAGAGCATTGCTCATGCTCCTGAAGTGCTCACCACAAAAAACTGCTGTCACTAAAGTAGCACAGCTCTGTGCACGTCGCCTGACTTGTCTTTAAACAGAATAGCATAGACACTCTTATTTTAAAGTCATTACTTGCAATAGTGGAAGGCAAGCTATTTAAAAAACTTTGCGCTCCATTTCTTACCACATACACCATGGTTAGTGGGAATTTTTCCACACACATGCACACCCACACACAATACTCTACCAAAAAAAAAAAAAAAAAAGTTATGTTGCATGTTTTTTAGGTTAGAAAAGCATTCTGTGTCTTTCTGTAGCCTACAAAAACAAAAATCCCAAACCCAGGGGAAAAGAGACTGAGTGGGATGATGAAAAAGTCTGTGTCAACCCCAATTTTTATTCCAGCTGCGTACGCTGAGCAGGAGAACTGCCTTTTTCTCAATATACCTATAGCCTGTGGCACTTCATGTGACAATACTCTGCCACGGCCGCAGGAGAGGCATCTCCACAGAGTAACTCAGATTCATCCGTGAGCTCACCTGGGTCTCGCCACTCACTAAGGTCTTGCTCTGCTACCTCAGGTGGCTCAGCTCATCGCCTCACAGATCAGTGCTTCACTGCATTTCTTTAACGCTGCAAAACCCAGTGCTTGCCCAAGAATAACATGCCAGCTGTGAATCTGCCACACAACATAATGTTTGGCTCCAGGCTGACTGCTAGCCTGGTCAAGTAATTTACACAGATAATTTGGAATTACTTCTGCAGTTGTCTCTGGAGTGGTACTAGGGCAGTCTAAGCAGCATTGTGACTTATTTTAAGGCCAGTATTACCAATATTTTAGTGAAACATAGGCTTCTCTGATAGTTATTCTGACTTTCGTTCATTTAAGCATGTACGCGTATCCTCATATTGTTTCAGGAGCTTATTACAGAGATCTCTAACTTGGAGTTAGTAAGAACAGCAATACACATAGCAGATGAAAAAACAAGAGCTTTTTTTTCTTTTTTTAAACATGACTGTGTCTAAGTCTTTTTAGCACTAGTGCAGTTACAAATGTGATGCTCTAAAGTTGCAAGGCCTTACTTCTCTCAAATCTCTTTCCCTTTTGGAAGAGACCTAAGACTGGGGCCATAACAAATAAATAAATAAATAAAGCAGGTCAAAAATACCCAAAATAAAACCTGGGAAGCTCCAGGTGCCTGCATACAAAAGCATAATCCCCTCGAGCCCCAACAAGCCTTAACCACTGGGCTTTGGGAGCTCGCCCTCCTAAGGTGTAGCACCATGTGGCTGCCAGCTCTGTCCTGCAGAGCAAGACCTGCAGCAGGACAGGGTACCAGCAGGAGCTCAACTCCCCCCTTTCCTCTATTAAGGGCTAACTGTTGAAAACCCAGACATGTAGGCATCTAACCTCAGGCTCCCGAGCACTTGGCTGGGTCTCAGGCAGCACCCTGGGCTCATATACAAAAAGCTCAGAATAACACTCTGTTGCTCGATAGGTTTTTTCTTTCATCTCTTTTGTGTTGTCTGTATGATTACACTCTAGGAGGAAACCCTGTTGAAGATAGATGGCAGTCTTAATTACTAGAGGCTAATTACCTTTAATGAGCAAATTGCCATACACTGATGTGGGATTTGGCCTGAGAAGAATTTCAGACAATCCTCAAACATCACTGATATTATATCCCGTATCTAGGTTATGCATTGATGAAGCTTGACAGTATCCTCTAATCAGATGAGGAGCATGACCCTGAAGATCTGAGACACCAATTTGCTTCTCTGCCAATATAATGTGCCAGCTTTGTTTTCAGGAAAGTACTTGCTAAATAAGCTTCACATTGCTGCTAGCTTGTTTCATTTTTCCCTATGATGACTTCCCTTTCAGCACTATTAGTGAAATCGGTAAAAAAAATAAATAATAAAAGCTCCAAGGGTTCAAGATGTACTGCCCCAGAACAAGATCCCAGTTTCTGGCCTCAGCAACAGTTCTCCCACAATCAGCACTGCAGCTGCAAATACAAACAGTAAGAGAGAACAGATCTTCATAAAAAAGCCAGACTGAATCATCAAACCTGTTGAGAATATGCCTTCCATTTAATCAAAGGAAATATTTAAGCACTAGCAGTATTCAGAAGCTACAAATTAATTGGTACTTGTAGGCAGTGATTATGTTTTCCATTTTTCTTGATATTCACATAAATATGTGTGAAAGACTGGTTGCCCAGCTCCACTGGGAGTGGGGTAAGTGATAGATTTGCAGGGCTAGTTGGGAATCAATGCTGGTTATTACCTCATGGTATACAGCAGAGTGCCGTCATCCTCCAGGCGCAGAAGCTTGTTTGGGGTTGTCATGTTGTGAGCAATAGACTTCTTGCCATTGTGGAAAAAAGTGTCTGGGGTCCAAATCTTGCTGGCAAGCAGGTTGTTAAGAGGGAGGCGTTGCATAGGGCCTTTGAATCGCAGCCTTTCGTCTTTCCAGCTTTGTCGGAAAAAAACATCAATGGTGTATTCCTGGCACAAAGAAAGAGGCGAGGTATTGCAGGATCTGAATAGAAGCAATGGTTCCAAAAATGGCTTTAGCAAAGTAAATACAATGGAGTTGGCAGCCACATGCTTGAACTTACCATTTCTGTGTCTGACACAGGACCAAAACTGGTAACATAGATGTCTGTTTTCACCTGAGTTATTCTCTCTGTAATAAATACAGGCTCTGTGTTAGTAATTGCTTTAAGATATAAATGCATGCTTATGATGCATTTCTCTATTAACAATTTCTGAATCACTCAAAAATCCCCAATAGCTTGAAATTAAGAAGATGTTTCAGAGACAATTTCATCCCTGATCAAATGCAGTTGTCGACCTTTGGGAGGAGTCCAGGCACTCTTCTTATAATTAGTGGGAAAAAACAGGCCTTTCGAGGGTGCAGTCCCTCTGACTGACAGGTTTTGATCATAGAATCACATAACTTTTTGGGTTGAAAAGGATCTTAAAGATCATCTAGTTTCAACACCCCCCTGCCATGGGCAGGGACACCTCCCACTAGACCACATTGCTCAAAGCCCCATCCAACCTTGAATACCTCTAGGGATAGGGCACCTACAATTTCTCAGTACAGTCTGTTCCAGTGACTCACCACCCTCACAGTAAAGAATTTCTTTCTAATATCTAACATAAATCTATCCTCTTTCAGTTTAAAATCATCAACCCTCGTCCTATCACTACACTCCCAGATAAAGAGTCCCACTCGTCTCTCCTGTAGGCCCTTTTAGTTACTGGAAGGCTGCTATAAGGTCTCCCTGGAGCCTTCTCCAGGCTGAACAACCCTTATTCTCTCAGCCTGCCCTCACAGGGGAGGTGCTCCAGCATCCTATGATCATCTTCATGGCCCTCCTCTGGACTCATTCCAACAGGTCCACATCCTTCTTATGCTGGGGGTCCCAGAGCTGGACACAATATTCCAAGGGGGGTCTTGTGAGAGAAGAGAGTGAGAGAATGACCTCCCTTGACCAGCTGGCCACTCTTCTTTTGAGGCAACCCAGGATGCGATTGGCTTTCCGGTCTGCGAGTGCACATTGCTGGCTTATATTTGGTACCTACTATAGGACGAGATGAAGTGTATCTTGGAAGGACCTATTCCCCTCCACTGACTTGGGTGATCTGCCCAATTTCAGACTTTTATATTAGAGATGTCCAAAGTTAGGTGAAATTAATTCTACCCTCAAGACTCTAAGTCCTTCTGGCATCTTTTCAAATCCAGGACTAATTTAATTTAAGGGCAGAAATTTCAGGAGTTTGTTACATAAGACAGGAGCATCGAGCCCTATTTTCAAGCATCTCTGTGTAAAGTGAGAGGAGAAGGAGAGAAAGGGATGAAAGCAATGTGTTGGTCTCACAAGAGGAAGGGGTGGGGGTAGCCAGATTAAAAAAGGGCCAGGAAGAAACATAACAGATGGTTTACACATGGGTAGAAGATGAGAGAAATCTGGGGGATAGAGAGCTGAAGGAGGGCTCAACAAGGTTAGGATGGCAAGCAACTATTCACATGTTACGGTTTTAAAATAGCTGCTGTAGAGGTTATCAAAATGACATATCAATACAGATTTGCTGTAGCTGTCTAAAAGTGGATGGTTTGGAGATCTGTTTTTAACAGAGATTTTCATCACCAATGTAATTTTATACATGCTGACCAGTGAGGGAACCTTGCAGCAACCTGCTAGCACCCTGTTTCCCTTGCCTCAGGGAGTATCAGAAAGAATTCAATAGCATTCAATTACAGAAAAAATGTATCGCATGTTCTCCTAACCCAGTCTCAGATGACCTCAATGACTGAAAGAAGATGACTTTCAGTGACCCTTTCGTGGCCCTGTTTGCCAGGAGACAAATCTATTTTCTGAGCTTTGTTTAGCTAATGAAACACAACCCCCTCACCATGGCACATGCCAAGAGCAGGTTCCCATTCAGGAGGAGGGCATCATGTAGACGATGGTCCCACACAGTGGTGGACAGGCCACAGTGAAGCTGTTACCTACCTCCCAGTCCTGGGCGCAGTCGGTTGTCGTAGCCGTCCAGCAGACCATCCAAGATCCTGGTGAATATAGTGATGTTATCATTGGTGTCCTCTTTTCCTGATGGTGTTGGCGTTTGTGAGAAGCTATTTTATGCAAACAAAAAGAAAGACGTCAAAAGCTGTGCTGGTCTTGAGGGAACTTCGCAATGGAGCTCAGAAACCTCTGGCCTCTCCCGTCACTCCAGCTGGGCAGCACAGGGAGCTGCAGCAATTTCACCACTGCTATAAGCAACCATAAATCGCTCCCCCTGGAGGAGAAGGACCTAAGGAAGCCCCCTACCATGGAGGTAGAGCCCTGGGGTGCTGGATCAGGGGACGCCTTAGCTCACTGACCCTCTTGCTGTAACACACAGGGAGATCCCAGGTCCCCATGCTGCCCTGGGCAGCTTTACCATTTCCCTGGCTCTGGCATGTCTCCATCCCCTGCAGGGAGCAAGGTCAGCTCACAGGGCCAGAAAAAGTTGTTAATGGTTTTTCCCTGGCTTGGCTCTCCTGTCTTTGGGAACTGCATCAGCTGGCAGAGGAGCTGCACAGGTTTGCCTGGGGACACTCCTTCAAGTCTGCCTGAAGGTACTCTTTAATCCTTACATGCCAAACAGCTTCTAATTTTCACAATGTATGTAATTTATTGCCAGAACAAAGGACGAACTCTAACCTTTCGTGAGGATAACAAACCCCACTGGATTCAAAAATCCCACCCCAGATCACTGGGGTATCTGAAAAAAACATACTGTAGTACGGAAAACACAGCTCTGCATTCCTCCTCTCTCTTTTGCATAAATTAGTTCTCCCTTGTAGTATGAAAATAACAGCAACGCGTGGTGGGCCTCATTCTGAATCTTTTGGGCCAGACTTGTTTTTGTTCTGAACTCTTTTTTATTTCACCATTTTATCCATACCTCAGACCTAGGAAACCACTCACAGCACAACTATAACTTGTATTTTAAAGTACATTTGATTTTCATTTAAAGATGCTTAAGAGAATCCTCTGCCTTCTAATACCTTTCTTTACCTAAAGAACAGACATATTATGTTTATCTATAAGCACGCTTCACCTGCAGCAAGCAACAAGCATCTCTTAGGACAGCAAGTTCCCTCACACTCAGTGCTTATTCAAGTTCCAGTCTCTGCTGAAATCACCAACAAATGCTCCAGCTGTGACAGGGCACATCACCCCACTGGGAACCGTGCCCTGCCCCATGCACCCTGCCAGCAGACAGGAATCACTTACACTCCAACAACCTGAATGTGACATGAGCCAGTCACCCAGAGATTAAAAAAAAATAAAAATAAAAATCTATTTTAATTTACTACCTTCCCCCAGGGAGATATACCAGGAAATAAACACAGAACCTCAAAGCATCCCTCAGAAGAGCTTGCCTTGCAGAATGCTTGTGACGTATGCTTTAGGCTTACCTAACAAAACAGGATTTATACAAAGAAAGAAAGGGACCTCAACCTGGTTTTACCTGCATGAGTTTTACACTAATGGGACCTCAGTGACACCTGTGTAATGAGTCTGGAAGTTTTAGTGACACGAGACCTGGCTCAAGATGAGCTGCTGGTGGCCACGTAGTCCCTCACAGGCATGGGGACACCAGTCCTGTGCCCGTTTGCTTTATGGCTTGTGTGCTTCTGCTGGAAAAGGAAAGGATTGCAAAGCCTCTCAGGAAAGGGGATGGAGGTTTGACAGTGGGACACGGGTCCGATTCCCAGGAAGGCTGAACCACATGCAAATGCTTGGCCAAGTGCCACTGGCATGGCCACAACCCTCAACAAGCTCAAGGCCACCAAGGAGCTCGACTTTGCTACAGGGAGAGGCATAGACACTAATCTCACCCATTTTTCAGGCCATCCCACCTCTCTGTAGTCTAAAGACCAAATTAATTCTGATTTCTGTGCTGTCACCACAACTCCTGGTGAGTAACTGAGGCAGACAACGTCACGGACATGTTTAACTCTAATGAAAGGCAGTTAATTCAGCAGATGCAAACTGACTACAGAAACATTAGACATCCTTGCATGCTGGACCATTCAAGAAAAAAGACTGTACACTTTTTTTGTCAACCATAATCAAAGGTATTGACCATGTAAAGGTGCGTATTTACAAGCAGCAGCCTAACAAATACAAACAGGAGACAGACGCTACAGAGATTCTTCATATGCAGCAAGCATAGCTAATACTTCTGTAAAATCTCAGAACGCTCCTTTAAACTTTTCTCATTTTAGCTTCTTTTTTTCATAAGAAAGAGATACACATCGAGTTGTCTGCCTGCTTCACCTTATCAGTGTAGGAACCTGTTTTCATTTTCCAATGCATCTGACAAAGCCGCAGAGAGATCAAACTTCATTTCATTCCAACAAGTTCCATGAGAAGCAGCGACTAGACAAGGGGAGAGGGATCTAAATTAGTGCCTCATTAAGTAAAAATGTGAGGTCAGCAGTCATCTATTCCCTCTGGCTCGCTGACTGGGCCAGTCAGCACACATGTAGCTCAGAAACAGCCTCAGCAAAACCAGCCCACCTCCTCTCTGCTAATTAAGAGATACGGAGGAGACTTGCGGGGTGATTAGGAAAGATCCTGGGAGAAAAGGACTGCAGAGGTAAAACGGAGGTGTTGCAACAGGAGATGGGAACAAGGGATGGCAAATGCAGAGCTGGGATGATTGCAAAGGTACGGTGCTGGGGGCAAAGGACACAAAGCTTCACTAGTTTCTCTGCTCTTGAAAAAGCTTGTTATTTTTAGTGCTTATGGCTGAATTCAAAGCCAGTTGAACTCAGAGGGAAGATTTCCATTGAACTATTTTTGTGGGGATGGGACAAAATATAATCAGTTCTCATAACTGCTCCTCTGAATCTAACAAGAGTAATTGATGCTGCTTCCTTCTATCTCAGCTATGTATGTCTTTCACAATAATAGTATAAACACCCCAAACGCTGAAATACTTCTAGATCTCCACAACAAATGCTAATTAACAGGTAAAAAAAATGGAAAAACAACTAGGGTGATGACTCATAAAAAGTCTACACCACATCTGCAAAACTGCAATCCAATTTAGGTTTGGCAGATCACTGCACCCGAAAACAAAGGCATCTAACACTGAATTTTGCAGAAATGTCAGTATCATGTGAAGTTGCATTTGTAGATGGATTACTGTTTGCCATTAATGAAAACAATATTTTTTCTTTCATTTAAAAGCTAGCATTTAATTTAAATGTTTCAGATTGCTGGTGAAATAGCAACTTATGCTTTGGAGTAAGTGCTGAGGTTGTCTTTTGTTGTACGAGACCTTTAAACTGTACTTGCAAAGTTACACACCTACATTAGATACCATAGGTCTATGAACAGTGAGAAAACAAGTGATGTCCTAAATTATTTCCACACAACAAAAGATTAGGTTTTATCAACATATTAGCAGGTAAGCACGTTATTGCCTCTCTGCAACCGAAAATATTTTTTTATAGCAGACGTTTTCAGTTATGGATAAAAATAAACCTAGCAAAGAACCTTAGGAAAATGCTAAGAAAATTCAAAGATAATTACATTTAAAGCTCATTACTGAACACAAATTAAACCAACCAGGAATACTTCTCATCACATTTATCTAATATTGCAATTTCAGGGTGACTGAAAAAAATCAAAAGCCACAGAAGGGGCCCATCAGTGTAAAATGTAATAACTCTCTAAAGATTCTCAGCTACCTCTTCTGAGGAGTTCATCATTTACAATTTTAAACATCACTGTCTTTTTTGCCATCTAAAGTCATGACAGATACTATTCATAGCTTACTTGTAATAAGTGGAAAACATATGGTAGATATTTAATGATTTCCCCAAAATTTAAAAAAGCCAACATTAAGAGACACTGGAAAAATAACTGAGAAGTATTTTGTCATTGAAATTGGTATTTTTTTCTCTCCCTGTCTTAGAGTTTCCAATAGTTTACTTTAATAGGATTGGAATTATACTAGAACTTCAGACAAATTAAGAGTTTGTGGAAAAGACAGTGGACAATGCATTTGTAAACTTTTGGATACTGTCAGCTGGTCAGACATCAAAGGATTTACTGTTCTAAGTTAGCCTCTTACCATCCCTTTCTTACAGATTCTTAAGATATGAAAATGCTCATATTTTGTGAATTTGTGCAATGAAGATTCAATTCTTTCACATCAGATTAGGATAGGGAAGAAGACAGACTAAAATAATGAAACTTTAATGGTCTTTCTAGATCCCTAATAGGATCTAGAATAAGAGAGAATAATTTCATTCTTTTCTTTAGCAAGAGCAGTGTTTCACTGCCTTCTGGGAAGGACCAATTTGCGTGCAGTGCAGTGAGAGCCTGTTTTTCATAGGGCGACATCTTGCCATCCTCACCCCCCTGCACCTTAGCGCCCTTTTCAATATCCTGGATTTCTCCCTGTCATTAAACACCTCCCAGTACTCCCAGCTCCCCAGGTCACTGACCTGCAGCTTCACTGGGATGCAACGCATGCCAGGGCTGAGCCTGCACCAAGCACATGCTGGGTGGCTGCAGGTACGTGCCTGTTTTCTGGCTAGCCAGCAGGCCAAGCCAAACAGAGATGCTGAATCCGTAGCTTTCTGTGAGGCTGACTTACGTCTGTTTGCCTCCTCTGAGCGGTTCTAGGTACCCACTTAGTTTTCCAATTATTAAAATTGTCTAATGGGTTCAAAAAGCTATCTCGACATACAGAGAAGGGAAACAAAATGAAAAAAATAATAAATGGATAAGCATGACTACATAAGCATATGATAATTCTTACGTTAGTCTTAAAAATATGAAGAAGAACTCCCTAGCATCTGCAAGTACTTGGAAAGGAATAACCCAGCAGAACTAACTGTTTTGTGTTGCAGAGACCAACGTGAAATAATAGCCTGGAGGAGAGGTATGTTTAGCCTAAATAGCAGGATTATGGTCTTAGTGATAAGGACTGTGAGCTAGGGGAAAAGTATGTGGAACTACAGACACACCAGGACTGAATTTTTACAGTGTACAGAGAAGTCTTACATTGGCTACATTTAATTGGGATCTTCTGTTTTCCCTGTTTCTACTACAATAAATATTATTAGCAGACCGCAACTAAACTGTGGTTACACCAACAACATCTGTCCCCACTGGTTTCGGCTCTTGGACAGATTTCTGAAATTGCACATCTAAAATGCAAAAGCACAGGGACTGTGCGTCACCAGCATGTCCCCAGAGATGTCCCCACGGACAGTCTGGGGCTTGCAAAAAAACCAAGGCAGGATGCAGTCAGGCTGGCCATGTGCTGCTCCGTCCCACGGGGATCTCGATGCAGATAGTCACCCATCAGGCTGACCCTTGCAGGGCTGAAACTGAGGGGGCTCCTCAAGAACCAAAAACTACAACATGATGGGCAGTGCCACGGGCCCCGTGGAGTCTGGCAGGACAGGACCCTGCGCACGCTGATTCCCTTCCTTGACTGACGCACTCAAGCCTTACAGCATCGCTCCTGAGGGCATCAGTCTGAAGGGGAGCGGGGTCCAAATTACATTACTTTTCCAAGGACCTCCTGTCAGGAAAGCACCCACCTTCTGCTTGGTTTTGGTTTTGTCAGCCTGATCCTGTGGACCTCGCACTCATGAAACTGAGATAGAATCCTGTGCAATCCTCCATGTGAAACAAATGGGAGGAATCAGCCTCTTTTCTCACCTGAAAATACTCTTCACGGTTATATCTGACTTGTAATTATTCTCTAGCTCTTTTATTATTGTTTACTTTCAAGTTCAACCATGAACTACCTTAAAATCCTTCAGTAAAATACCTTAGCTCATTAGAGCATTATACAGCCCAAGGCTGCAAGCTTAGAAAAGCCTTGATTTGTGCTGGACCGTTTCTGCAAAGGGAGACTCATAAAACCGTTAAACGAACAATGGCAACGGGGCAACTTCGCATCCTCTTCTTGTTTAATCTGTGTCTTTGAATTTTAATTCAGTGATTTTTCTTTAAATAACTTCTATCAACTATGCCTACAGTCCTTCTCTACCGCCTATTGATGTGGATAACTCTCAATAGTCATTCTGCATTTATGTTAAACATTAATCACAGACTTTTGCTGAGATTTCTGGAGTAGCCTAGGAGACTGAGATACATAACTCCTGTTTATTTTACCAGGCATTGTGCATCAAATTCCCCCAAGGTGGCTTTGGCTATGTCAGCAAAAACTGTATTTATGATTTAATATAAATATGGAAAGACTATGGAGAATCATAAACAAATCTCTGCCTTCATCTGTAATGTCCTGCTGTATTTTGCTTTTTAATTTGTACTCGTTAGACCAACCGCTTTTATCTAGCACATTGCAAAAGGCGCTGCAATGTAACAGTGCAGTTCAAACACGGATGAAGCTAATAAAGGAGAACTTGGTAGCAACAGCAAGTATTATCAGTATTAGGTTCTTGCAGTTAATACACCAACCTACATGTAAATTGTACCGTTCTATCCCGAACAGTCAGTCCCAAAGCACTTAGCAAATTACACTCTGAAACTGCTTCTGCCTCTGAAACAGAAGTGCTGGGGCATCATCTGTCTTTTGAGCAGGGTCAAGATTCAGCCCTAAGGCAGCGTGTGAATGGTGTAGCGAATTGGAGCTGCTTATCTCTGCAGGCCCAGACTAAAATTACTAGATCAGAAATGGGAGGTGGAAAGAGGGAGGGGAGGAAGGTTACGTGATGAACTCATTTTAGTGCACGGCTTTTTGAGTAACTTGCAGAAAACAAGTGTCCTAGTTTCCCCTAGCTGTCCTGTTCTGATTATCTGCCAGGTTACAGGTCACACCAACTCCTACTTGGGACTTAGATTTAGTATCTGCTTTGGAGTCGAAAGGAAGAATTAAATCCTCTTTTCTTTTTTTTTTTTGAGCCTCACCTATCTTTTCTTCTGTTAGAGATAACAATTAAGAGAACCCACACCAAACAGGTCATGTTGAACTATTGCAATGTGCTGCCTTCTGCAGGGATGATGGGCAATCAGGAAGGGTTTAAGATTATGCTCCTCAAGTTTTTCTCAATGTGGTGATACTTTGTCAAATTACAACCATGTTAAGTCAAGTTTAAACCCAGTCCCACAATATCTAAGCCTTCTTTATTTCTATCAAAAAGTCCAGGGAGAGTTTTGCCTTAGATCACGGAGAAAGCAGGATCAAGCTTTTCTGTGGTGAATACACCAGTGTGTAGGTCTTTGCATCCTTTGTAGGGTGCAGTCCTACAACCACTCACTTACAGCACTGTGGCCACAGGCTTCCCGCCTGCCTACGTAGGACACATGCTGGAGACAGAGCTAAGTTTTGCTTACAGCACAGGCAGTCATCACTCCAAGTTTGGTCTTTCTCCTAGTCCCAATCTGGAAAGAAATCACTTTGCTTGAAATCAGAAACTGATTTGCATCTCCATTTTGTATCTTCTTATAGCAAGGAATTGATGGGTGTGCTTGTGAATCAGCACGTTGGGAGGATTCATTTTTTTCTGGTGAAATCATAAATAATTGTTCTCCTCCACAAAGAAGAATCAACCTACGTTTCCAGAGCACTTGCGAAATGCTTTTTCTAAACTCCATTGCATAGCCTGATTTTGGAAAGTTCTTAAGAACTCTGGGTTTAGGAAAAAAAAAAGCATATAAATAGGGGGTTTCTGTGTTTGGTTTGCTGGTTTTGTTTGGGTTTGTTTTGTGGTGTTTTGTTTTTTTTTTTTTTTCCTAAGAGCTACAGTAGGAGTATTTCTTCAATACAGCTTTCAGAATATTAGCGTCAGAAAAGCATCCAAAGCCAAATTCAGGCAACAGGACTCCTTGCTATACGCTTCAGGGAAACACAACGTCTAAATATTCTAGCAAGTTTCAAACTCAGCCATCCTTCTGAGCAGTCACGATCTTCGCTTACTCACTAGGAAAGCCTGTACCAGCCAGCAGCCTGCTCCCAGTCCTGCTGTCGCCATCCTGCACGGCTGCCTTATACGCCTGCACCCACCAGGTGAGGCAGAGGGAAGGTGCAAGCCCTGCTCATGGCAGGCGGGGGGCAGGCAGCACCGCAGCCCCCAGCTCTGCCACCTACGCCCACCTTAGAGCACACTCAGCAGCTGCAGGCCAGGCTCTGAGCTCCCCGTGCCCCCCAAAACCTTCCCACAAGAGCATTATGGGCGTGAAGAACTGATGCGAAACAGTAAATTCAAGCAGGGAAGCAAATCGTTCCCTTCCCCCTGACAGCAGCACGTTAAGATGAAATGCAAAGCCCGCTTGTTTTGTTCGGCTGCTCCGCACCACGCGGAGCCAAGGTTTTTCATTGCCTTCAAAAAAAAAAA
>VXBW01003925.1:465904-522035 GCA_013400375.1 Thinocorus orbignyianus | reverse complement strand
TTTTTTTGGTTATATGTGGTGCTTAGCTGCGTTCAGGCTTTCCAGCAATGATTTATGATCTTAAATGCAGAGCCAATGACATACGTTGTTCCCCGTTGTTCCTTAGTGACTTCAATAAATATGAAGTTGTGAATGAATGTTGCTATCAGAATAGCTTTCCCGGTGCTTAAAAATATCTGAGTAAAGTAAGTATGAAGCGCCAGTAGTTTCTCAGGATAATGTTCTCGCCTAGGAGTGTTTAAATCAGATTTTTTACAGTGCTTTGATTTTGGGTATGAACTATTTATATCTCCTCATAGGTGAGGCTGTAAAGATGCACGATCTTTAAATAATTTTACAAAAGCAAGCCAGGGAAACGCTGACCTAGGCTTTCCTAGGCGAGGGCTTGGGCTGTTTGCCCCAACCACCCGCCGAGCAGCACCCAGCACCTGATTCCTCCCACTGGCTGCATCTTCCCCTGCGAAGCCGAAGGGAGGAACCGTTAAAGACGCAGGGAGGCGAAATAAGAAGAATATATTAATTAAAAAAATAAAATTAAACGAAAAAGAGCCTTTTCCTGAGAAAGTGGGGTTCACCCGCGGCGTGGCCATCCCCCCGCCCCNTTTTTTTTGTGTGTGTGTGTTTTCGTCTGTTTTTTTTTTCATTTTTTTCCCTCTTATAATCTTATCTGTAGGGTAGCAGTGCAATACAGGTCTGATTCCGTTTGCCAGTTAATTATAGGTAACGACGCAATATATGGGAAACATGTTGTTTATAATGCAAGGTATCAACTCCTGGGCAAAGATGCTTTTCTTGAGAGCTTGGCAGGCACTAATTGTGTGGGTTTTCAGACCGGATCCCTGCAGGATGGTGGCATTGACCTGTGATAGCAGAGTTATTACAAGCAATAGAGAGATCTTTGCTTTGAAGGCAAATGCATCGTACGTGTCCTCTGCTGTGGTTTCTTTTCAGGCACTCCCCTGTGATTCACACTTGCCCTATTTGTATTCTTAGCCTCCTTGTTTGGTTTTACAGATTTCGTTGAATTCAGTGCGTGAAACAGTCGCTTTTTATCATGGTCAAGGAAATGTTTTGTTTAGCTGGTTGTTTATCTTCTGCACTCGTGTTTAGCAAAAGCCAACATAACCTACCAGAAGCCATTTCATATTTGGGAGAAGTATTACATGGTCCTTCTCTCACATTTCTCCTCCCTGCATAGTTAAGCAATGTTTGCAGAAATAAATGCGTTTGAGGTAGATCATCCTCTGCACGGGACTGAAACAAGACGTGCAGGCAACCGGGCTGTGATTTTTTTACCATGGCACTTGTAAGCACTTACACACTCAGAAACTCACTGGGAAACGTGCACCAAGTCCTAAGACTGAGATATACTGTGTTGGAAAATGACCTGTTTCTCCAGCAGCCAAAGACGTCTCTGTCATTGCCCAAGCAATTCCTTCTTCTCCCAGGACAGCTACAGAAAGCTCATGAAATTGCATGGTAGTGTGATGTGTTGTGGATGCTGACCCAAGCAGTAGGCTCTTCAGAGGCATTCCTTTTTGTCAAAACATTTCACTTCCAACATTGAGGTGGAGAGGATTGCCTATTTTCTTGAAATCTCATTGGCCACCTATGTAAGACTCTCAAAAGGTCACACTTGGGGCAGTGATTGAGAGAGCTACTTAACGGAGCTTTGTGAGAGGCAGCTGGGAGTAGGGAAGGATTGCTTGGAGATAGAATTGGTCCCTTGTTGTGTGGCACAAAACATGGTGCCACTGGGAGAGAAAGGCAGGTGACTAGCCTCCCTGTCCCGGAAAAATTCCACCTGGTTGTGAAAAGCAGCATTTTTAGCAAACAACATGGATGCTTCTGCACATTATCTGTTGTGACTCCCAAATCTGCAGGTTCAAAAGGTCTAAGACCTTTATCTGAAGCTAATCCTGAGCAGGTTGCTTTCTGCACATATTCAGATTAGGAATTAATGAAAGGCTACATCTTCTGCTTGGCAGTTCATCCTATCTGTTATGGGCAACCTATGCTTCAGTCCATTTGCACAGGCTAACAGCTGAGCAAAGGTTGAGGGTATGCCCAAATAGTGCCGTCATGAATGCCCTAAACTTCAGTGTTTCTGAAAACCACTCTAGGCATCTTACAGAGGTCCCTACTCCAAGATGAGCACCTCGGGTGCTGGCAGGCCTCTTTCTCAAATGTGACTGGCAGAAAATTTAAATGAGTTTGGATCTGTATTAGGCACTTTGCCCCATTAGCTTGGGGAAATGATATCTAGAGATACCTCCCCCACCTGAAGGAGCGGAGAACATTTCCAAATTTTTTCAGTCCACTGTAATGTTGTAAAACCTTGCACTAGAGCATTTGAGCAGACATTGTCTGCTAATTACAACATCCTGGTCTTTCTGCATAGAGACATAAAGGGGCTTCATCTTTTTCCACAAACTCACCTTGCTGATTGTCTTCTTACAATTCCCCTCTCCCTTATAGGTCCTATCCTCCCTACAGGTTAACCTAGCTGGTCCAGATTTACACAGTTTAAATTCCACCGATGTGGCTGAGTCTAACTGCTGAAAGCCTGGAGCTGGTCAGTGAGGAGCACGGGGCCAGGGCCAACAGAGGGGTTCAGACCCGGCACTGCCCTTTGTAGGTGGGTTTTGAGAGTTCACTCCTATCAGTTCAGCTTGCCTTCAGGTAGCCTTTTTGT
The DNA here is from genome assembly GCA_013400375.1 of Thinocorus orbignyianus. Classification (NCBI taxonomy): domain Eukaryota; kingdom Metazoa; phylum Chordata; class Aves; order Ciconiiformes; family Thinocoridae; genus Thinocorus; species Thinocorus orbignyianus. The sequence goes on along the minus strand of VXBW01003925.1, from coordinate 519,340 downwards.
CCTCTGCCCTGGAAAGGAGACAATTTCCATCACACCGGTGGATAGAAATGCAGAGTCAGAGTGTGGGGTCAAACTTGCTCACAGATGTTTCTCCCACAGAACAACTGAAGTTTATTCACATCCTTGCCATGTTCAGATGTGAAATCTTCTTCCCTCTTCTTGCAGAGTCTATCATAAAGTCTGCCCTTGAGATACAAACCATGAAAGGCAAAGGGATTTGCAACACGTCCTGAACTGCTAGTTCATGATCTCAGATTCAGGAGGCAGAAGGGGCTACCTAGCAGCAGTCCCTCCTGCGTCACACAGTCCACAAATTTCCATAGCAGTATAAACTGTGACTTTCTGATTTGCTTTCCTTTTGCTTTGTGAGAATGTAAGCTGTTTTGTTTTTTGTCTTTGTTTTTTTTTCTGGTTACTCATGAACTCTGCAGCAAGTCACCTCCTCCGTGACTGTTACATCCTGTAAGCAAGTACCTGCTATTATCTCACCTTGACTCTGCCCCTGGTTTCTTCTTTTGTTGGCACAGTGTTTTCAACAGAGATAAGATTGTGGACTAGTGAGATTGGCTTTGATAGAAAATCTCTGGCTGCCCCTGTCAGCAGGAGCTCTCTGTTGCTCTGCCTGCAGTTGTCCACGTAGGAGGTGTTCTTGTAGGAGACCTGTAGCCTCCACAGCCCTTACCTTGATAGTGTGGTGATATGTCTCATGCACCAGGATGAGCTGCTTGTCCCCAGATAACCATGTCTTGGAGTGTTTTCAAAAGCCACGCCAATTCTGTACTCTGTACAGTAGTAGTAGAAGCAGAGTATTACAAGTAGAATGAGATTTGAGAGAAGGGTATCACCCAGTCAAAGTTTATAACCTGAAGATCTCTTAGTTTGACATCCTAGGGTAAATTAACAAATTAATTTAATGTGCCTCTGTGGGCGTAGTGAATGCATATATGAAGTTCACATTTTGCTCACCTCTGAGCTGGACTGATTACACGTTCCCTGCTTTGCGACCACAGAAATCATGCTAATAGTATGGGAATGACAGTACAAATAGTAGTAGTTAAGCTTCTTAGCAGGCCTAGCGAGAAACAGGTGTATTAAAAAGCCAGTCAGACATATATGGAGCAAACATAAGCACAATTTGTCTTCTCCGTCTGTGTGCTTACTCAGTGGTGGCAGTCATTGTATCCTGACATTTCCAGACAATTGCCTGTCGATCTTCCAGTTCTTCCAGAATTTAGTTTTTAAACATTAAATACATAAACCATACTTTTACATAGAAAGATTAATGTAAAGGATTAATAAGTGTTCTCTAAACGTGAGACACTTGTAACTAATGTGTTCATGTAGATTATTCTGTGTTAAGCAGTGGTGGTGCGTACTTGCAGCTAAAATGTTAGTTTTCTACATAAGTGCAAGTTTTTTTTTATTGCACACAAGTGAGCATCAACTCAGAAAATCTCTGAACCCAAACTTTATGACTGTACCATATATAAAATATCTTTAGTTAATTTTTCCAAAATGGCTAAATTTACTGGTTAGTATTTTAGCTACCTAGAGTAGTGGTTATAAAAATATTTGAAAAATAATGGGTCATTAGGGTAGTACAGGATCTTTGGGGCCTCAGTCCTCCTGTCTGATCATTCGGGTGCATCCTGTAAGTATGACACTGCATGGTGCACTCCTGTGAGGACAGAGCACACCTTTAATGGTACCGTTGAGCAAAAACCCAGTTTACTTTGTGTTTTGAAGCATCTAAGAAAGCACTTCGTGGAGAACAACCACAATGATTCAGTGTCACACGCATGATTCATAAAGCAAGATTAATCAGGCTTAAACTAGAGCATACAAGTTCTGCATCAATATTCAAGGGTTTATGCATATGCTACTGTACATGTAATTCCTTCCTAACAGGAAGGGGAGAACAAATCTTAGCAGGAGCAATACAGAAATCAGTTGAACTAAGATGAAAGAACTGATGCTGATAAATTCTTCATTTAGTATGTAGTCAAATATTCATAATGAATGAAGGGTGAGTGTACATATGTACTTACAAGGCTACAGTAACCAAATGTATTTTGCGATGTTAAGGATAGAGTGTTTGAAGTTTAGAAATTGGTTACAAACAAAGGTACCAAAGTGTATTTGATAGTACATCTCTGAATTTTATTTTACATACATATGTATGTATATCTCTCTCTCATATTTAGGTTATAAGCTATAAATATTTATGCCTATTGATACATGTATGTACATATCAAGTCTACCTGTCAACTGGGTTTTGGCTATGTAAATGCTAACGTAAGGTTGGATCAACATTTTAATTTGTTGTGATGAACTCAGGTCTTTTTGTCTGCTCTAGTTTCCATATTCACTGTATTTCTGGGTCTTGTTTACATGTGCGCTGGTCATATTGGCAAAACTCTTCATTTCGGTTTCTGATCAACACAGGTAGCTGTCAAAAATACCAACAAATATTTGCTTCCACTATTGTAAAATTTTACAAATGCTTTCAAGTCACCCTGTAATGATTCATTATAATAATTAGCTGCTGCTACAAAAAATACATTAATGCATACCATTTGGAAAGCTGTAGACACAACTTACATTTATTTTAGGATATACTGTTTTTCAGGCTGAATTTATTGGCAAGAGTTAGGTGGGAATAAATGTTCTCAGCAGTTACAAATCCCATTAAATGTGACTTCTGTTACATAGATTCAAGTGCTCTAATTAATAAAATTTCAAGAAAAATGAGGTTTAAAATTGTTCCATCTAGAATTAACATTTACAGAAATTGGACAGAGCTGCTGGAGGAAAAAAAAAAAAAAAAATAAAAATAAATAAAACGACATAACCTGAAAATGCCCTGTTTTGGGAAAGATAGTGGTGGAGATTTCATAATGATCTATATATAACACTACAGGATGTTAAATATTAATGATTGAACTATAGCAAGTATTATAATATACCGCACAAATGCAGATGATGTCAGTCCTACAACTTTGTGTGAAAATATTTTGTCAGTGCCAGTACAGTAGAATTCAGAGAGATAAAAATAATAACATGTATTATGTATACCAGTCAATAAACCAGACCTTCATGTGGCATAAATTGTTTATGTGAAGGGCAGAGGAACTACACCCATACATCACCTGAGGTTATGCCTCAAGTGGGACCCAGTAATTATGATTCAGTCAGTGAGAGTTTGTTCAAACCTGAAGAATGAGATTTGGCTCAAATATTAGGTAGCGACATGTTTTTTTTTTCTTTTTGTAAATAATTTATTCAATGAAAAATGCAGGTGGCTTGCTCACAAAACAACTGCAGATCAGGCTAAAATTTGGCAATTTGTATTAGTCAATGGAAAAAAAAAAGTAGAGTAAAACTCTACACATATTGAGCGTTTTCATTTTAATATTTATAAGAAGAGTCAGTAGGATGGAAGAGGAGGATATAGCTGCAGAAAGAGTTAAGAACAGCTGTGAGGAATCATCACATAACCCATGCTTCATGTATGCCCTTTGGCTGTGAGATACCCAGATTTATCTTTGCCATGGGCAGCCATTATCTTTTTGGACACCGGATGGATTTTTCATCCAATTAGTCCATTGAACTATGTATGGATTTTCCTTGGTCTCTCCTCACAAACTGTTCCAGTTTTACAGAAGTGATTGAGTGTTCAGCAGGTCAGCTCTCAGCAGAGATGAATTACCTGTGTGCCATCTCTTGCCAAAGGAAGCTTTGTCTGGAGGGAAGGAAAGCACCCTACCTCCGAAGCTGCACAAGTAGGAGGTAGCAGATCCAAGTTCAGTCCTGGGTGCAGAGCGTTTTCCTTGACTGTCCGTTGCCATCCTTTTTAAGGAGACAAAGAGGCATGGCATACTGTGCCCAGGTTGCAGGCTTATTGTGTCTGGTCCTTGTTTACACTCCACAGCAGCTCCACTGGCTGCAAATTTTGGAGGAACGGGATTACTCGCCTGAGTAAGATGAGCCGGATTTATCAGCATGACTTTCAACTTCAGTAACTGAAAACTAGTGGATTAGTTTTGGGGCTGTACACTTGGATAGCAGGCTGCCAGTCAACTGTATACAAGAAACTTTGCGTGCTTGTCTAAACAGCATCACTTGTGGATCCTGAGAGCTAACAGCCATGTTAATTTTAGCAGCCAAAGAGTGGGAACAGTCACTGAAGATACAATCTCAGGGGCATAGACGAGGATCAAAAAAATAGCTTCAAAGAGAAAAAAGTTACTTAAATAAAATATGACTGCTGGAATGGTTGCAGTTTGATCTACTGGTGTTTTCCCAGTTTACTAAAAAGAACAAAACAACAGCCATCAAATGTTGATCAGATGTTTTCCGTGTGGAGAGCAGTAGGGCAGAATCCTGGGTACGCTCAAGACAGCAGGAGGGAAATGAGTTTCAGGTGAAGAATACAGGAGAAGAGACGTTAAGCCTGTCAGCTGGTTTTCCACTCTAAACGTGTTTCACCCTAAAGTGCCATTTTGTTCAAATCAGACTATGGTGCTTTTATCACAGCTTTTTTGAGTTCTAACATCTACACCACAGAAAAGTAAATTACGCACCCTGGAACCACCAGCACCCCAGTATCTCAGGCATTCACCCACGCAGATGGTTCAAGACCCTTTTGTAAACACCGAACTCGAGTATTAGTTTCTTAATGTGATGATAAAGCCAATATTCTGGCAGCTGGCTGTTAACTGTGTATCTTATTTTATGGCTGGCCAACTCGGGCTGCCCAAGGCTGATAGCGCACTTGCAGTAGTAGACAAAGTCGGTGAGAGCTGTGGTTTCTCAGCACCTCTGACTGCAAGGCAGTGCAGCCTCTAGTAATGTGCACAGGGTTACAAGCCATGAATTTTAATCCTTGCTCTGCCACTAATTCACTGTGTAGCTCCAGGCAAGTCCCTATCTCTTCAGCTGTAAAATGGGAATAATAATAATGGTTTCCTATCTTTCGGCAGCGATAAATTCATCTGTGTTCTTGAGGCACGCAAGTACTACAGTGATGAGTGGCCCAGAAAAGACCATGAAAAAATGAATAATTCTGTATTTACTGCGGGCTTTGGGTGTGCAGTAAATAAGACACTGCTAACTGGCTGGTGAAGATTACTTTCCTAAGTAGCTGCTTATTCAGTAGGTACTGTGTAATCAGTACCTACTTATCCTATGTAATGAATGATAAAGGGTTCTTTGGGGAAAAAAAGAGAGGCAAAGACACATTTCAAGAAAAATCTTAATACCGATTTGCAGGAAAGCACAATTAGGACTTCTTTGTCCATTTAAGCTCTAGTATTCTCCAGCTTTAAAGCACTTGATTTCAGCAACCATCACGATGCTCTCCTAAGGCAACTGCTTTCTGTGCAGGCTTGTGATTAGGTCTGTAACTTGTGCCTGATCATAAGAGCATCGCTCAAAAATAGCATTTTGACTATGCGTGTCTATTTGTTCTTCACGTGCAGTTATTTCTATCTGAAAACCAGGAATAAAAAACCTGCCCTCTTCTACACATGTGCTCTGATCACACCATCATTTTCCCATTCTTGTATTGTATTTTTCTGGGGTCTCAGATTAGTTGCAGGGTAGGCTACCTGTTCACACACACTGTCTCTCTCTTTGTATACAGATACTGTCTCCCCAAAGGGCTCCTCTTCTGACAAACAGATTGTTGCTATTGAACAAACCGAGGAAAGCAATGAAGACCACTGTACATGGTGCTACGCTAACACTTCAATTCAAACTTTATTAGAGTGGGCTGAGCCTGTTTGTCCTGCAATTCAATTGCTTGTTAGACCGTTGCGATCATGTCGGCTAAAAGCATACGCTACCCACAAAAAACAAGCTGCCACATGTCCTTTTACAATTACATTGTTGGGAGATCTGTATTGTCATTCTCTGTTTTGTATTTGTGTATAAGATGTGTCAGGGCAGCAGTCCCATGACAGGGCACATTTGAGTATAGTTGGAGTCATGCTTACTTTTCTATCCATAAGCACATCTAAACTCTGCCAAGACAGAATACGTACAGATTTGTTGGTCTAATTTCCACCCCATTTGGAGATGATGGGTTTAAAATTAGGACATATCAAACTGGAATCGTGATATTTGAAGTAGTCTTGACATAAAAGCGAATCATCCACTGCATAATACTTACAACCTTTTAATGTGTCTAACAAAGGCATGTGTTTTATTGTATTCTAACTCCACTCATTTCTAGACGTTTACTTGATATTCTTATCTGTGATATCCGAGATATATTTGAGATAATAATATACCACATAAAACAAAGCAATATATGACCTCTGATCATATTTAGAAATTATATCTTGGAAGCATTTCTTCTTGCTACTTATATTGAGAACCTTCATGAGCAAATATTTTTGAGCAAATAACTTCCATAAATGTGTCTTTTTAGGCCCTGATCTTATGAACTGCACACACGATTTATTCTGGGCATGGGACTTCATTGCAACTAAACCCATATGCAAAGCTATTGAGGTGATTAACTCAGTAGAAAAATGTTTGCAGCACTGTTCTTCAGGTTTTTACTTTTCACTTTACAAACAGTGCTACCAGCTATGAGCAGGATACAAACAATAGGCACAGAATTATTGTCAGAGATGGCTGCTACCTCTAGTCATTTATGAATTAAACATCTGCTGTCTCACATTGAAAAAGTTTTTAAAATAGTTTGCATATGAAAAGGATGACTGTAGAAGAGATTTCAGTGAAGAAATCTTTAGCTTGTTGTGAACAAGGCAGCCTTGCTGCTCAGTAAGAGTTTGCCAGAAGTACGTCACCCTTTGCATTGTTGTCTGACAGAAGCTGATGGCCTAAATTTCTTTAAATATCTTTTGCTTAGCATTTCCTATTGGCTAGGTCTCAATCTTCAAGACACCTAGATATTAGAAAACATAGCCAAGTAGGTAAAACATGGATTATCCAAACGTGAGTTTTTATGTAGACAGGACAGCTGAAAACAGCTTTTTTCTTTTACCACTGATGATGTTCACTGGTAAAAGTCTCTTATCATGATTTCCCAGGCAAACCATGGCCACTAAAATAATAATACTGTTGCAACGTAGGAAATGAACATAATTGCAACAACCAGAATTTCGGCAGGGACCATGCTAAACATAAAAATTCATTGTTAGAATATATCGAACTGGTTGTATCCTAGCTGTATTTGGAGTTAAATGTAAAATTCTTGTGTTCCTGGAATAGCACCCTGATGCTTGTAATCAAAACCAATTTGAAACACTGATGTCTGTTTCTTGGTGTCGGGGAAAGAGATTAAGGGGAACAAGAGATCACTGTCATTTTTCATATCACAGAATGTACTTTGAAAAGGTCACAGCGAGACCAGGGAAAACCTGAACAGAGAATGTACCATCTACCACCACTCCAGGACCAGTTGTAATGTTGAGCTGTGAGCCAGCACCGCAATCAAGATTGTAATAAGAATGGTGCCTAAACTCAGTAAAATCTGTGGTGGCAAGCAGCAACTAGGCAACTGTGGCTTATTTAACCCAGTTATGACTGCACGCAGGTTAACCTTTTAAAGACAAGATTTAATGCGGAAAGGAGCTGATGCTGTATGTTGTGCTGCATGTTTTGTTGAAATGCATGGAGGAAGTTGAGCATGTTTGGAAGGTGGTACCTGAGCAATGCTTCATATTATATAAATATAATCTTCTGGATCATTCAGAAGATTTACTGTCTTTTTAAAAAGTTAACAGATATGACTGCTACTCCATGGCTTTTAGGCCTTCAGATGCCTACATAAAGAAGGAAAGCCTTCCCTGCCTTTCTCTCTCTTGCATGTAGACACTCCATGATATTAGTAACTTTGCTAATGTAGGTAATTTTTTTTCAGTCTTTTTTTATTATTATTCTTATTATTTTGCTCCCAATCTTTCACAGAATCATAGAATGGTTAGAGTTGGAAGGGATCTTAAAGATCATTGAGTTCTAACTCCCCTGCCATGGGCAGGGACACCTCCCACTAGAGCAGGTTGCTCAAAGCCCCATCCAGCCTGGCCTTGAATGCTTCCAGGGATGGGGCATCCGCAGCTTCTCTGGGCAACCTGTTCCAGTGCCTCACCACCCTCGCAGTAAAGAATTTCTTCCTGATATCTAATCTAAATCTCCCCTCTTCCAATTTAAAACTATCGCTACACTTCCTGACAAGGAGTCCCCCTGAAGCTCTCCTGTAGGCTCCCTTCAGGTACTGGAAGGATCTTGTATTTATTTCCCCAGTGGCTAAAAGATTAACGATTAACCTTCCATAAGAGAGGAACAAGAAGATGGCTTCAGCATTATTTATTTATTATTCTTTTTCTTAGCTGGAAATTGAATTATTCACTCCCCATTTAAGACCCTTCTAATGAAAATGTCAGTTATTTTGAACTAAATGTTCTTTAATAGTACCAGTACATAGCTACCTAGTAGAAAAGAGTAGCAGGAGAGGGAAAAATGGAAACTCTAGTGTAGAACTGTGCACATCTACTCATGGAAATAAATAAACACCTTATAATAAGAAATGGACTAATACTCCGTGCATCCTGCAATGTGGTCAAACCTTTCTCAATGATAGGAGGGAAATATTAATAAGGATAGCTGTGTGATTTGATAGGGCATGAAAATTAAATTGTCTGTCCTAGATGTTAGGTAAATGCTTTTATCTGTAAAAATCGTCTCACTTTTGCTAATGAATATGTGAAATAAAAACCCTAGAATATCCCATGCTGCCCATGTTATAAAGTTTTCCTGTTTCCTAATTCTAAGGAAAATGACCCAGCTGCCATATCAGACAGTACATCAGTCTTCAAATATCAGTGGTGTTCCCCACAGCTCAGGCTAACCTTCTTATATTAGAATAGTAGTAGCTGGTAGATGCTGCTGCCCAGTATCACAGTATGGTGGAGTTCTTTGCAAAGAAGAAACAAAGTAAGTTTGTTCATCTATTGAATTCATTAGTAAAATGGCTCCTTAGCCCGTCCTAAGCCATTACTGCACTCTCTTTCATGTTGGCTCTTCTGAAGTCTGGACGTGTGCAGATTTTTTTTGGCCTCTTCTATTTCTTTTAGCTGCACAGAGAAGATAGACTTGCCCCAAATTCTCTTTCACTTGGGGTGTCGCCAGCTCCCTTCTCTCTCTCATCCCAGTTACCTACGCAAGAATGACCAGAGCACTCAAAGCTGTTCCCTTCCTCTTTGCTGAGGTTTCTGTATCTTCATAGCTAAGCATGTTTCTGATCACTGAAGAGCTAGGCAACAATTCAGGGCTAAGAGGCAGCTCAGAGGCTGGATGCAGCAGAGGAGTCAAGTCCTGGCATTTAATACATTTCATAGGACAAGAAGAGAAAACCTGGGGCCTGGCACGACCTCAAGTTCAACAGTGCACCCCATAGCATTACACAGGCTCAAAGCTCTCTGGTTTAGAGGGACAGTATTAAAGTATTAAAAAACTTCTCAGTTTAATCTGGGGTCTCCTTTGACTATCAACAGACAAAGTCGCACCACATTTAAAAATAGTGCCACCCTCATGTGGATAAGGCCCTAAACACTCTGGTTTTATCACGGTTCAAAGGCAATGGGAATCTCAGGCACTTCTATTCATCTGTAAGCATCCGTAAGAGACACTTCCTAAGGGAAGGGTTGACCTAATGCTAGTCAGCCTTTGGAACAAGGGGGGTGACTACAGCACATGAAGTGTGTGTGTGTGCATGTGTGCGGCCACACATACCCATATGTGTCCTCCCACGTTCTTCCAAGGCAGGGTCATGCATTTTACTGAGGTCCTTGTCTGTGTTGCACCCCCAGTCCTGGTCTATCAACCATCCTCCAAGATGGGAAAAATAAACCCCAGCCATATTCCACTCTGGTCAAACCCCCAGAAGAGGGCGTGTCGTAGGCTGGAGAAGCCGTGGCATCTGGCCCATGTCTGTTGTGCCTGATGGAGCTCCAGAGTTCCCAACGGGCTGTACAGCTTGCCATAACCTCCAGAGTGGGCATGTTTGTGTGAGGCACAATCTGGCATATAGTTTCACATAAGCCCCTTAATTTAGCATAAAAATAAAAAGTTGTTAGTCAGAACAAAGCTTTCTTTTTCTAAGGATTATTGCTTTGATTTTATTTTTAATTGTTGTCCTAAGTGGATTATGTGGCTTGTATGAAAACAGATTAGAAAGAAATCTGATTTTAAAAAATGATTTATGTTACAAGAGCTAGATTAATCTTTGCAAGAGGGAAACAGGAAAAGACGCCAGAACTTACCACATTGAAACGTAGAAGCTGTCAGCTCCACCGGTTCCTCTTTCAGTCTAGCATCAATTACAGTGGACTTGTGGCAATTTCATTTAATACTGAAGGGATCATATTAAGAAAAGAATAAAGGTTGACTAAGTATGCGTTCTGTTCAATTTGCTGCTGTTTTAAAGAACGAGGTTTTAAACTTTCTGAAAGTTATTAGATTGTATGCATTGAATGGAAAGCAAGAAAATTTGTAAAGCATAATATGACGTTGATTTCTAAAATAAAAACGAAATTGGATCTAAAGTTTAGTGAACTATAGCTGATTTTCATTATAGACATTTCTACTGAGAAATTCTGTTAAGACTTAAAACTGCTGCTAAATGTGCAGACACCTAGTGAAATGGCAAATCTCTATACAGTTATAAGCATATAAGAATGGGAATATTGGATCAGACCAAAATATCCTGTTCAGTGATTCCCCACAGAATTTACAGAAAGTGAATAAGAACAGAGAAAGTACTTGCTGGGCCACCAAAAGAGATGGCAGTTCCCCTGTGCTTAGCCTCAGTGAAGGTCTGGGAAGGCTGCAGGAGGGTCCAGCCTCAGCCTCCAGTCCCTCCCTCTGCAGTCCCAGCCTACTCTGGGTATCTCTTGGAGTCTTCACTCACCACCTGAGGTCCACATGCTGAAATTTCAAGGGCGTAGGGAGGGTGAAAAGTAAAAAAAAAAAAAAAAGTCAGGAAGTTTTGGAGTAATAAGAAACTTCCTGGGAGTAAAGGAATTAGGATCTCATTTGTTCGAAGGCCAAAACTGCATTCCCTGGCATCCAGTGTTCAGTGGGAAGTCAGTTTCTCCATAACTCCTAAATTCCAGCAATCTGCAGTTTAGAGTTAAGTTAATCTATATTTAATCATATAAAATAAATCTATAAATAAGAGTTATGTATGCCAAAAAGATGGGCATTAGGATGTCTGAAATACTGTAAAATGGATGTCTAATTGATTTTTTTTTTTACCTAAAGCACCGTTGAATGTAGAGCTGCTTTCAATAGGGGAAAATATCACTTATGTTTCCTAGAAGTTACAACAGAGTCTGGGATATTAGGAGACTAACATTCTCTTTCCTGTCTGCCAGGGAAACCTTATAACCAAGACTCATCGCATGACATCAATCAATTATTTAACTCCATGGCGTTTGCCCCATATTCCTCAAGTGGGATTTTTAAATGGAGATGAATAACTGCTCTCTTCTCTGAGGTTTCGGATGCTTCAATTGTACACTGTCTACTATATGTATACAGAACATTTGAGAACCTTGAAAGAAAAACACCAAATACAGTTAAAATTTATATTAGAAAAAAAAAAGTCAGGAGTATGCGTAGCACAATTTAAAAGTGATAAGCACAATTTAAAAGTGATAACCAACAAAGTCAGGCAATTTGGAGATTCTAGCAGATGAATAAACACTGGCAAATACAGGGGTACGAACAGGTTTGGGGTTTTTTTTTTGTTGTTTTTACTGGCTATAGAAAAGTGTTTCAGGCTTATCTAAACCTGTTTATAAAATTCTTGATGAACTAAGGTGTTGAAATGTGTGCTTTGGATTTCAGTAGTCTTTTTTTCAGACTTAAGTACTTCACAGGTTTTAGAATAAAGATGGATGGAATTTTCAAACATCACTTGAACAAAAATATCTAAACCGTTTCATTCTCAGAAAGTCAATGTTTTCTATTCCAGCAAAGTCAAGAGGAGAGCTGAGAGTATTCCAGTGTCACTGGATGTTCATTTTGCATTTAAAAAAAAAAAAAGAAGTTTTAGCTGCTAAAATTCCACCGGGCCCTACTGAAAGCACTGAATTAGAATAAAACACTGCTGCAACAGATGGTGGGATGTCCCAGTATATTCAGGACAGTTTAAGTGTACATATTCACATCTCAAAAGCTGTAAAATAAAAATGCTTTATTTCTTGTGATTCATTTTTAAAGCAAAGAACATTTCCATGTTCTCCAATTCATAGAACATTTCCAATTTTTCATAGACTATCATGACTGCACTTTATGGTTCTTTCACCATCACACTTTATGTAAAGTTGGAAAAATGCAGAAATGTATACGGTCTGTTACCAGCTTGTTTCTCTTTTAAATCAAAACTTCTGATGTTTAAAGAAGAGTTGTAGGTAGAAGAAAGTACAGCTTGAGGCTATGATATAATGCACTTAAAGGTCCCAAAGGCAATATTCTTAACATCTACAACCAACTCTGAAACATAACCTAGGAATGTAAATGTTAGGGCTGGGCTCTTAAATTCAAGTTTCCTGGCACACTGCGGGCTGACAGCCTTTGAATTTATAAAGGCTTCCTATCTAAACATCCAAAAGAGCTGAAGATCACTTAGAATAATTATTTTGATCTGTACTTACAAAGCAGTAGCAACCTATAAGAAAGTATTACCATGTACATATCCAGGTGATTATTTCATGCATGTTTTCATTATCCTAAAAGTGTTCATCCACGTACAGTTTGGAGACTAGTTTTGTCTGCACAAAGTAAGCAGCTGAGAGGTGTCTGTCAGGGGGATTCCTAACCCTATTTTATGTATTTGTGTATAATAATATATACACTCACAGTGAGGTTTAGAATGGATCAAGAAATTATTCTTCCTCATATTATTTTTTCAAATAATTGAAGTGCTTGAGGATTTCACAGAAATTCCTTCTCTCCATTTTTTTAGTTTCCCAAATATTATTTTTTAAACAAAACAAAAAAAAGTTGGGGTTTTGTTTTGGGGTTTTCTGTTTGTTTGTTTGGGTTTTTTTTGTTTGTTTGTTTGTTTGTTTGTTTGTTTGTTTTTTTTTCCTGTGGGTGCCTGCTAAATCCAAGGAATGATCCAGGGAAACCCTAACTTCTTTGGAGACCAAGGGCACCTTAAATTTTTGCAGTAAAAATACCTGAGGGGGACCTAATGGGCCCTGTCAAATAGATGTGTTCATTGGCATGGCTATTACACAACAGCACAGAGTTCAGCACGGAGCATGTTAGCGACACCTACTTTCATTCAAAACTGTCATAATGTTGGGTCAGGGTGACCTCTGCATTTTATAATACAGGTCACTGAGTAACAGACGCAGTGCCCACTAGGATGCCAGGATGGGAACTCAAGGCTCTCTTCTGCCTCCCTTGTAACTTTGCATAGAAAATCTAAATCCTTCTGTGGGGAGCTGGCCTTTTCAGTCATGAGCCTTTCAGAAGTGGTGTCAACTATTGCTCATGAATTAATTTTTCATTTATTTTTTTTTTACCCAAACTATTAACTTGCATTCTGAAAATGAGAAAATGCTTAAAAGGGTAAATAGAAACTGCAGAGGCTGCAAGAGTAATCTTTGTTCTAAGTAATAATTTCTGCTGCCACCAAAATTGAAGTGCACTCCAATATACCTTAAAGGTGCACAGTCCTTGTACCAAGAAGTAGATCTCAGGTACTTTATAATACGGATACACTTGCCAAGTATATATTCTGGCCTGTGAAAATGTAAAGATATTCTTTTTCCTACAGGATTTCATGAATGTTAACTGAACCTGAAAGTTTTCCTTTCTGAAAAAAAGCTTGTGTTGTACAACTGCACTCCAACAGCTCATGAGGGTCTGAAGGGACATCAGCAAACTTTTTACCAGTCAGGCATCTATCCAAGCCCTTCATGGAGTGGAAGAACAGAAATTCAAAATATGCAACTGAATGATTTCAGAAGAATCACTGACTTAAGGAAAAAGAAGGAAAATCAGTAGTTTATTTGTGGAGGGTATAGTACTGAAAACAACAGGACCCTTTAAGATGTGAAAATTATTTTAGTACTGGGTCACAGTGAACCACAATTATTTCTGATCTCGTTGAACACAAAAATTCTCATAATGAATCATGTTAAAGTTGCATCTTGTTTTCTGTCTAGTTTGCTGCCTCTGACAACGGGCACATAATTTGAAAGGAGCATAAACAAACAGGACAGATAGATAGAAAATAAAGTCATTCTTCCCCAGGTATAACCTTTCAGTTTCAAGCAGTCTAAGGTTTATGGGCTTCCTCAGCCAGAGGGTGCATTCACAACATTGATTTTAATACCCATTGATGGAGCTCCTTTTTGTGCATTTGTCTAATGGATTTTTGAGCCCATTTATAACTGTGGCCTCCACAGCTTCCTCTGGCAAGGAGCTCCACAATTTAATTATGCATTGTGTGAAAAAGGACTTTATATTACTCACTTTAAACTGACCGCCTGATCATCTGAGTGCTACTGTGTTTTTTATAGAACGAGCAATAACAAATAATCATTTATGCAGTCTATGGCTTCATATACATCTATCATATCTCTCCTCCCTCATTTGCTTTCCAGACTTAAGAGTCTCAACCCAAGTCTATTTTTTCCTACCAATGCCTTTTCATACTTCTAATTGTCCCTGGAGCTGTCCCTGGAGCTCTTCCATGTACCTTTACCTGCCTCTCAAGGTCTTTGAAGTGGAAGAGACTTGCATGAAGTTTGCAACATGCGAGTAGACAACAGCTTTCTACAACAGTTTCAGTTCTATTTTGTTCTATTATCCCTGATTGTTCTTAGGGCTTGTTTACTTTTTTGACCTCTGCTGAGCAGGGAACTGAGACTATCTGCAGTGACTCAGAGATCTTTACCATAAAAATAATAGCAAATTTGTGCACCACTGTTGTGTGTAATTTTTATATTTGGAAATTTTATGCATTAAAATAAAGAAAAAAGAAAAGAAATTGTGTGGACTAAAATAACGATAAAGAACCTGTTGGATCCGAACTAGAACTAGACACCTTCAAGTACATCAGTGATTTAAAATATGAGTAAAAAGGTGTCCACGTCTTGATATATTCTCAATTCATCCTTCCTACCTTGCTCTTAAATGCCAAATAACAGGTTTTTAGACTTGCAAATTCACTGGCGTGTTTCTGAACAAAGCTAAACTTCCCAGATCTGGCTGATGTCAAAAGGAGTCAGGACTGGCTAGCCCTCATAGAATTGGACCTGAAAAGTATTGTTCTGGTAACTGTTTATACTATGTGACATTGTCACTTCCATACTCTCCGTGGAGCTTGATGCTGGGAAAAATGAATTTCTAGAGAGGTTATGAAAGATCAAGGATGCTATAATGTCATCATAATTACATGTAACTTGGGCATCAGCATTACATAAAAGCATATTGAATGCTTACTTAACATAACATTTGAATAAATCATGTTTAAAATCATGTTCACTGAAACATTTATTTCAGCTAGAGTCACGTAGTTTAAGCTTCTCATACATAAACATTTTTGGCATTATTTATGAAAACTTGGCTTGCATCCACTTAATTTATACTTTAAAAAAATAAGAGATAGCTATGTGAATCTTATATTTATAGCAGAAACCTCCATCATCTGCTGCTTACTGAGGTTTCAGCAGACCTACAATGGTAATTCAATAACCGTGTCTATAATATCCTGGGAGTTTTAAACACAATTTCCCATTTTTGCATTTGGCATTTCATTCTGTACTTTCTTACTTTTCTTGATGGGCTTCTAGGTACTAAAAATAATTCGTTAGTGCCCATCATGCTGTGTGACAGTGATGCCCTTGAATGCCTAACCTGGCTAGCAAAAGTTTTCCTGATTAGGAAAAGGGAAAGTGAATTTTATTGACTCATTGCTGCAGGTGCCTCACTGTCACTGAAGGTAGGATTTGCAAGGTGGGCTGAGTAATCTTGAGGTAGAAACCTAGAAGCAGCTGTTCCAGGGAGGAGGAGTTACACTTAGGTTTTGCATTTATCTTTTAAACCAATAGTTGTTTCCCCAAAGCCACATAGTGTGGATTCAATTTGGTTTCTGTTGTGCGCGCTGAGTGAAACAATAAAAGTATTTTCTTCACTTTAAAATGAAAAAGGCTCAAATGTATCGAGGTGTGCATTCTCCAAGCCTGCCGAGTAGGAGTTTAACATCACATTTGCTTTTCTTCCTGTTTGTAAATGGCTTGTGCGAGTACGTTCCAGAGTAGAAAAAGAAAGTATTTTTTCTTAATAGTGACATTCCGTGTTCAGATGATTTTGGAATCTGAAGCTGAAGTATCTCACTTTCCTATTGTTAGTATTATCTTCTGAGTTATAAATATTAGCCTTTGTATCTATATTTTCATGCTGAATCATTTTGTTAGATACAAAACATCAAGAGAACTCGTTAAGCATTCCATGATTCACGAGCGTTGCTTCGTGTCCTGGCCATAATCCAGAAAGGACTACCGCATTTCACTCTCCTAAAGACTATTTTCAAGTGAATATCATATTTGACTTAATTTCTGCTTTTAGATGATCATGTAAGGCTTAAAAGTGTGACAAAAAAATGATGATCACTCTTTAAAATTTAACTTACATTTAGTTAAAAGAGTCCAGCAATTCCAGAAATACAGTACTAATTTAGCAGCTCTCGTGGTTTTTTTGCTGTTCACTCATCGTTAGCAAAGCTATTCTAAAGTCTTATAAGTCATCTTGGTCTGATACACTTTTGAAGGGCAATATGCTCAATATACTGAAACATATCTAAACTTCGCACCCACTAAATCACCATGGATGAGATTATTTTATGCAATTTACATACCCAAAAGTTAGACATCTAGCTAGGTATAGGCTATGTTCATAGTTAGTTGATAATCCTCGAGGGCAATCCTTCCACCTTTTTTAGTCTTTGGTGATTCTTTCAGTCTTTGGACTTTCTTTCCTCTTCGCACTATTAAAGCAGCCTATGGTCACTGGCTCAGACTCACACATTTAATTTCTGATATCTACACCAGCAAGAAGGAATCCCAACCAGAGACATTCTGCGTCATGGTACCATCCAGAAATTGTACATGCTTTAAGAAACAGTACACAAAGTTCTTCTTTTGCACCTCAGGAAAGTCCTAAAATTCGAGTATAGGTTGCTTATGGTATCTTTTCCTGTACTATATTGAGTGAGACTTCAAGATTGCTGGGAGGAGAAAAAAGGGGGAAAGACTAGTTACTATTTTTGTTACTTTAAAAATCCTAAATGCAGAACATTAGCTCTTTCTAGCAACAAAAACTCCACAAGCAGCAATACTGAAACCATATGCCCTCCATTTGATTTACCATCAACGACTGCCTGGCTGCACACAGAGCCTCTCTGCTTAATAGTGGCTCTAGGCAAGTGCATGTATAATATTCAGAGCAGTTTTGTTCTTTTATTAAAGTTGTGATAAGGATGCAAAGCATTTTAATGGGAATAATCAATTATATAATGATATTCGTATACAACAAAGTGCTTTTAATATAAGTACTTTTAATGTGGCGCTTTTGTGATGGGGGAATTACTTTTGTAATACTTTTAGAAGCATGTCTTCCCTTGGTGCCAGGCAGACAGAAACAGTAGGAGACTTCTGTAAGAGATGAACTCCATTTACTCATCATTCACAAGAAGACATTTTTCAATGCAGAGACCAAAGGATTTTACCACTCTGCTGAATAAGAGAATTTCAACATCAAGACGGGGCTACATTTTTGGATAAGAAAAGAAAAAAAAAAAAGTGTGCATTATCAGCCTGAATAAAAGCCCAGTTTTGAAACTTCAACATTTAAAAGATGAAATTTAATGATTTTCCTGTTTCATTTGCCTAATTATTTCCTGATCTCCCTTTGCTGTTATCATCTCTCTTCCAAAAAAAAAAGAAAAAATGAAGCTAAGTTAATTCTATCCTGCCATTGGCAATTTTGCTGATAGATGTCAAAAGTTATAAACACAAGGTGCCCATACAAGATGTTTTGCATTCTTAGGAAAATGTTAATAAATATATTAAAAGAAACTGTCAATGTATACAAGTTTCTTTTTATCTTATGGATATGGATATATTTAGGTAAGGGGATTGAAACCAGACACTTATATTATTCCACCTATATAGTACATGTTCATTTAGAAGTAGTGCCCTCTCCCACCCATAGCTAATTTGCCAGTTGTCATGGTTACAGGGTGAGCTGTATCTGTCTCTCAGGTATCGTTGGCTATGTTTGGGAGCATAGTCCTAAAGGAAGACGTAGGCTGACTTTTTATATCCAGCCTCTGCAAATGTAGAGTGCCTGCTCCTATACCTCACAGCAGGTGGCCATGTGCACTTCAGAGAACAGCCCAGCCATCTTCTCGTCTCAGTATTGACCATGTGACTCTACCAACATGAGGTACATTTCTAAAGTCAGGGGATATATTTAGGTTGGTGTTGAGGCTTCAGATGTCCCTCCTCTGTTCTTTCTCCCCTCCTCTCTCCTTTGCTGAGTTCAGAAGTTTACCCCGAGCCTATATTGAGTCACAGCGGCAGACAACTAAGAAATGTGGACATTAAACAAAACTATGTTTAAGAATATCAATCAAACCACAAAATAGCGTGTTCAGGCATGGTTGCAGGCATGCAATACTATGGTCTTTAAATACAGAACAATGTGACTTGTGAATCCTGGTGTCTAGAATGATCAATGGAACATAAGATATTGTGAAGTTTGGAGTTGGATTCATCTGAAGATTAGATGTAGGTTGTCGGGAGGGGCCCGGGAAGACATGCGGCCAACTCAATATGAGTGATAAAGCAAGCTCCGGCGTTTATTCGGATAGCTCAGATATTTATACACTTATTGTAAATTATGCCTACTTGTCACACACTAATTGGCTAGGCTTCTAAAGATTACACGTTCATACACCTCCTACTTGCAGTTTCTGCTTCAAGGTTCTCCAACATTCCAGAAGGACACTCTCCCTCTCTCCTTGTTTATCATTCTCGCAGGGTCTGTGTGACCTTGGCTCTTCTTCCTTGTCAGCGTAACTTGCAGTTCTCACTGAGGCCTACTGTGGCTAAAATCCTACTTATGCTAAACACTTAGGCTAACAAGAGGATTGCTTGTACAATGCTTCCATGGATCCAGGGCCCTGCTCCCGCAGCCATTCTGCAACAGTAGGTGTCTGCAGGAGAACTGGGTGCTCCCATTATGTCAACAGAGATTTATTCAACTCAGTTAATGGAGCCTATGTATAGAAAGCTGGGGATCCTTCTCTTGGGCGGTATCTGACCCGAGAGACTCAGCCCAGTTCCCACATACAAGCATCCTAGACCATTGGGATGCTCCCAGGAATCCCCCTTGGAAACCAGTAACCTCTCCAGTAGAGCATGGGTATCACATAGGTCCTGTATTGTAACTGACAGCTCTATTCAATGTTCCATGTAACTCAGGGCATCTTAAATTGAGTAGATGGTGACATCTAACCTAAGCCCTACCTAGCCCTGCCCATTCTCTTCTAGATGGCTGTGTATTTTAAAGGGATCCAAGACATGAGAGAGGCCCTGCATTTCCCTATCCGGTGCACAAGGCAGTTGGAAATTCACAATACTAAGCTGTTAACATCTTTTAGCCAGTGCATATTTAATGTGAAATGCAAAACCACTCCAGGAACAGGGACCAAACCCAGGATTTACCTTTCCCGTGTAAGTGGAGCTTAATGCATTCAAACTCAGGACCATTTACCGCGTGCTTTTAGTTGCTTGACTTTAACTTCTTTAAGCAGACAGGTAAAGTAATGCACAGAGACATCAATCAGATTGTAAGATACAAATCAATACTTATTATGGAGAGCCCCTTACATTCATCACGCCTTCTCAGAAACTACTTAGCTAAAACTTATATTTTATTGCTGATTCCAGCAAAGCCAACACATTTCAGACAACATCTCCTCTTGCTCTCTCATAATAGTAGCGCTATTTCAGAAGAGTCCTCTTTTGCCACGTGTTCTGAAGCAGTCCAACAAAATCAACTCAGGAAAAAAAAAATCTTTTTTCTGGTTAAAAAATGCAAAATGTATTCTACAAAGTAACATGGATTTAGATTGCAAAAGCTCAAAAATATATATTTAAGCTTCAATTTTTCAATAGGCCTTTTTTATATGAACCTCAATGTTTAAACACACATAAAAGTATTTAAAACATCAGAGATAAAGTATTTCATTGTACATTGAATACATTGCATTAAACATCAATGTAATTTTTTTAGTTTGACTTGTAAAAATATAATGGAATAACTGAATTAGATAATGTTCCTCTCAATCAATGTGAAATTTTTTCCAAAAATTATTCACATAGCTCTATCAAAACCATATTGTTGCATTGTGTTTTTCACAAAAGCAGTGATTATTTTTTTCCTTTTTAATTTCTTGGCAACAGAGTCATAGATCTATAATTAAAAACTCACTTAGACAACTTCCAAAAGATTATTACAATCTTGTCATGTCAGGGGTTGAACAAGTCGATTTATAGATTTTTTCCCATCTGTAGATTCTGCAATTATGCTCTGAAAACGTTCAAGGCCCTAAACTGTATTTTGTTTTGGCAATGGTCACAGGGCATGCAAATGATATTCTCTCTTTATCTCTTTTTAGGAATGCAGTTGAAGAAAACAAAAAACTATATGCAATTTATGACACAAGGTGAGTAACAAAAATTGCTTTAAAAATGTATTATCTGTAAACGGAATGTTAACCCTTTAAAATGTTAAAAATTACTATTAACATTTATTACTGTTTTTCCTGAGCCACAAAATCTTTAAATCAAGGCACAGTGACAACTATTTTTGATCATCATACAGAAATTTCTGTATCTATCTAATAATGATTCCCCTTTACATACAGCGATTCCCCTTTGTGTACAGTGCATATCACAAAGAAATTCGGTTACACAGGGCAGCTCAATTCACACGTTATTCCACAGATGGAATATGGCCCACGATCTTATCTGTGCGTTATGAGCTAACTCATGGTTGCTTCTGATGCCAGTGTTTGGGGAATGAGAGAGAAAGGCTGGCTGGCACAGCCTAGGGAAGAGCGGATGAATTTAAAAAGCCTAAAAGAGGCACTTCGACCAGCAGAGCACTATGTCTTGGCAGCACACGGCTGTGGACACAGCCTCTGTATAAACACGCCTCCACATTTTGAAGCGTTTCCTTTCCCCTCATCCTTCATGGACTGGTTCCTGTTAAGGGCACTCCTTAGCATAAGTCAAAGAAAAAACCTCCTCAAAGGATAAGAGGAAGACATGCATCAGACTTTCTCTTTATTCTACTCATAGCTTTTTCTTTGTTACCCTGGATTATCGCTTCCAGAATTCTTCCTAATCTTGGCAAATCAGGATTGATGCCAAATCATTTCACTGCACTTCCTTCTCACTGCTGATGCTGTTTTATGTGGGAGTGTTTGCATGTATAAATGGCTTTCTTCCCCCTCCCCGCTCCACCCCCCCCAAAGTGTTTGTTCTTTGTCTTTTTACTTTTCCACTGTTAAAATTCAAAGGGACGTTTGGACGAAAATATCAGGAATCGCCATCTCTTGGTGTTTTAGCTAGTCCTTATTCAGATACATCAGTAGGATTCTGACTTAATCTTCTTTTAAGTATACATGATACTAAATGTAAGCAATCAATTAGAACAACATGGACTTGTCTTCTTCATTTCTTATAATCTGCAGAATGAGGTTTGAGTCTTGACTTGAAATTCTGGCTGCAGTAGTAAAAAATTGCATTAACAATAATTGTCAGAAATTAGTTTAAGATACTGCTAAATATGAGAACACAAATAAATGAGCTATACTCTTCCTTTTTCATCTAACCTTAAAGAGAAAAGGTAGATGCTGCATACTTTTTTGTTAAGAATAATGTGCTCCTGACAAAGAGATTTAGATGAAAACAATCAAGTAGAAACTCATAACAAAGAAGTCCTATGTAAAATAGCTCTTCCTCAGCGGTTGTTACAGTAAAAAGAAGAGAAAAAAAAAAAAAAACAGAACTCAGTCATTTGTCTGTTTTTCCAAACACAGACTGTGTTTTCATCAGGACAGAGACTTAAAGAATAGTACTTCTAAAGCACCACAGGCTCCACTAATGCATTTGTGTTATTTCAGTGCATAATCATTAATCTTTATGATGAAAAAATGTGAGTTATAAGGAGCCTTGATTATTTCTTCCTCTGCCAAAGTGTCAATGGATTTTTATTTTGATGTGCCTGACTCATTATGTGCATAATCCAGAGGTTTTGCCGCATAAGGAATGGAATATTGCAAGAATACTCTTTAAAATTCATTCAGATAATGCAAATTTTTGTTCTATTTTCTTGAATATGAAGAAAAATAACCATCTGAAAATTAAACAACAGTTCAAAACAATTTGGGTCAAGCTTCTTATTAAAGGCAAGTTTGTCCCCATTACTCATATTGATTAATGCCTTATTCTTTATGTGGCCCACTGAAACATTCAGATTTCTCATACATCAGGACTGTTGACATAACAATATTAATATTTCTGTATAATTAAATGAAAAACACTAAATTATGCAACCAAAGCAAACAAATTCATGCAACACTGTTTGCAATCTGCCTGCCAGAAATGGGGACGAGTATAAACTCATTGTCAGTTACAACCTCAGCATAAACTGTTGAGTATCACTTAACATCAGCAAATATTACACATGCTTTCTGATAAATGTACATAGTAGATAAATATAATGTTGTTTTCCTCCCATAGTATGTCCAACAACCACTGCTAGTTATCGTAACAGGCAAAACACAGCAGGCGAAACTGTCAAAGTGTCGAGTATTCCCTAAGCCCTGATGCTGTATATCTACAGCATCTTCCTGTCATTCTAAAACTCGGTGTCTGCTGAGACACTGTAGGACAGAAAAAAAGGAAGTTGAGCTTTCTGAAGGAAATACTAAGTTCCTGTTCCATGGTAATTTGGCAAAAATGGTTCTCAACTTCTAATTTCATAAAGTAAAACAGAAGTCAGGCTTGGGGGAAAAAAAAAAAAAGAAAGTTGAAAATTTTCTTGTGGATTTTGTCCCAGCCAGTTTTATTAATTACACCTTCTCAGCAGGTTAAACCAGCAGTCTATTAAAATTGCTACAAGGCGGAATAGGTAAGCAGCAGCATGGGTCTCAGCCTAGTAAGATTAATGTCCTGTGTTCCTCAGAAGACACCACTTCAGCTGTAGCAGCAATTCTTCTTGCTTTTTTTAGTTTCTGCCTCTCTCTCTTTTGTATCTCTGAACCCTCTCTGATTGCAGTTTACTCCAGGATAAGACTGGGTCTTTGTCAAAATCAGCTAAAAGACAGACAGGCCAGAGAGGAAAATGAAAAAGAAAACCTTCTGATAAGTGATTCTGACCTCAGTGTGCAAGTTGGGTTGTGTTCATTTTGTCAGACAAACCCTCAGTACCATTTTCCAGTGCAAGAGCTCAGTGATGTATTGCACCGTGTGATCAAATACTTCTCTGATTCTCAAGCGAGTCTTTCTCCTGCAGTCTCTTGACTGATAGTGGTAGTGCCGCAAATGCATTAGTTGTGAGCAGATGTGTCCTCTCTTCATGCCTTCCCGTCATTGTCTCCTCTTCTGTATCTCCATTAGTACTGACAATGATGAAGAAAACTGGAATTTGTTCCAAAATTTTGAGTGGCTTCTCATTCCACTCCCACTGCCTTCAACAATTTCTGTTCTTTAACAAAGGCTGAGCGTGTTCTGTTCCAGCTCCTGACAGGATATGATGGGTGCATCTATATAGTATTTTAGTGCAGACCAGGACTGTGCCTGTGAAGTAAGTAATCTGATCATCTCTACTTACTTTGCTTTTGTTTACATCTCAGAGCAGTCTCAGATCACATGAACTTGATTCCTTTCATATGAAACTAAGGTGGAAAATGCACCCCAGCAGCACACTGAATGTGGTCCAACCGCTAATGAGCATCTAGTCTACGGGACCACATTAGAACTTTTCTTAAGTGGAGAAAACCACAACACAAAATGTGTATGGGCTGGATGTCAGGTCCTCAGCAACAGAACTTTTGCTTTTGCAGACCAGCCTCGGAGCTGGCCCACCCAGACACAGCCAATGAATCCATTGTAACCCTACTTAATGCAAAGATTTTCATGCATGAGCTTGGCAAGTGTACTCTTCCACATGTATTTGCATTGGCCCAAGAACAGTCCTTTTGCTGCTTCCCACATAATGCCTGTCTTTGCACTTTAGGTATATTCATTTTTTAAGTAGCCTTTACCCATATTGGCATTGTTAAGGAAGAAAAGAATATCGATGTGCTTACCTTATTGAACTGAATTTGATCAGGAGCATAGATCTTAGCTGTCCCATGGCCCAGAGGCTGCAACATTCACCAAAGTAGCAGAAACAGTGATGAATTTCAATCCTAGAACTACAACATTCAAAGAATCATATTTTATGGGCATAATTGTACTGGGACAGAAAGACTGTATGTTGGAAAAAGAGCAAGAGTGAGAATGAGCAATAATGAAGGCAACAGAGAATCAGGTTCTGTTCCTTATACCACTGAATGTTGATTTATTTTATCCAGTAATTAACTAATTAATTAGTGGATTATTTATGAAATAGCAGTACTTCATAGATAAGAGACAAATCACTAGGCCACAGAGTGAAGTTAACTCGTTCCCTCCCTCCCCTACTTAACTATTTGCCGGAAAATGGAACATTTCAGACAACTGAGATGAAAACCTTACCTCAAGGTTCTTTAGTCTGGGTTCATCTCAGGAGATACACACTTGGAATTTTCTTAGATGGAGAACGTGCAGGTTCTGAATGGGTGCTTTGCTTTAGTGAACAAAAGTGCCAAGACTCCTTCCTGCCATGCATTGAAATAATCTGCTTACTTTTTGAAAGGAGACTTTTAGTTGCCTAATTCCAGGAGAAAAGTCAGGGTGACAAATTTTGAAGGCAGGACAAGGAGTCTATTTCTGCCCCCATTTTTTTCCTATTGGTCACCTTTATTCCTATTGGCTCCCCAAAAGACTCTGCTTCCATTATTTCCTTAAATACTCTGCACTGTGCAGGCCTTTGCTGGCTCTTACCTCCAGACCATTGCCACAGAAGCTTTGTTCTGAGTCTTTCCTGCAGACAAAACCCAAAGTGCCATTTTCACTGTAAATGCCGTATCACTGAGAAGTCAAAATGATTTCATGAAATTCATGGATCATTTATAATTTTTAGCAGCTTTCAGTTACAGCTAAGCCTAACTGAATCCAAAGTCCAAAGGAACAAATACTCCATAACCCCCGAACTACTTCTTTGACCCCTCAGCTCCAACCTGGATTATCTTTAAACAACCCACAAATAAATGGAAGTGGTTGCTCTGAAAGATTGGGAAGACAAATACTTAAATGAAGTGACAAAATATGACAGACTCTACAGCGCTGTTGATTCATTTCTACCTCACATGTGTTTCCAAAGTACCAAGATGGCGTGTTAACAGAAATAGTGTTCTCCAGAATATTTTATTTCTGTTATAAAACTGACAATTTATTTAAGAAAAATTAGTGCTTAAATGTGCTTTTAAACCATGTTAAATTCTTCATAAGAACTATCTTCTTCATTGTTAATACTTTATTTCAACACTTAGGGGGAAAGAACTGAGTTAGTACCCTTCCCTAAGTTCACTTTCGCTGAAGTCTTTGAACGAGCTAGTCTTCTAATACTGCCCATCCACAGTATTAAAAAAACATAAATAAATCAAGATACAGTGCCCTCAAATCACTTTATATTATATGACTTTTCATTTTTGAGCCCTTGAGTCATGTAAGCCTCCTGTCAGAATTCTCAAGCTTTCATCATAAGCATTATTAATTTTTAAAAGAAAGCTAGGATTTTCATTTACTTTGTAATCACAGAAATTATGGCAGTATTACAAATCCAAATAATGCAAGACTTAATAAGAAATCACAAGATTGGGCAACACATGATTCCCTACATTTTTCCTCATTGTCTATAGGTTTTTGTATTGTTTTTAAAACTGAGCCTGCTCCTTCTTTTATTGGTCCTTTATTATTAACTGCAACAGTAATGAGGTCAGGATGAACGGATCACACTTGGCTTTTCTTTTCAAGAATATGTTGAGGAGAGACAAAAAGCCATCCATGCTTTCTCACCTGTACTCAACACCGCATCCATCTTTCTCCTAGCAGTTCCTCTAAGGGAAAAGGATATGTTAAAGGAAAAACGTGTGGTAAGAGAAAAAGTACGAAAAAAAAGACATTGCTTTTCTCCCTTGACTAGTGGAATGTTGTGCTCTGTCATGGACCACTGGCCAGTGACTGCAATGTAACCAGAATCAGGAGCTGGCTCAGGGCGTGTTTACACCGTTGGTAGAGCATGGTGAAGAGGACTGGCATTGAGAAGGAGCTGGCTCTGGAACCAAAGGCAATACAGCCAAGTTCAGTGTACTTCTGTTCCCATGCCAATTAGTCCTGTTGAAAGGAATAATTAACCTGGAAGGAGGTTAACAACAATAACAACCGTGCTGTATCCACCCCAAGCAATGTTTTATACAAACTTAGAAGCACCCAGAGGCCCACAGGCGACACAAGAGTAAGATGAAAGCTCTGGCCATACCTCCCTTCGGCACCGGCGTAGTTTCCCTTCCTTACCATCCCACATAACGGCCAGCTACACATGCTTTGAAGCCAGTGGAGGCCAAACATGATGATCTAGATGTCTGCTAATGGCATCCTCGCAGGGATGGCTGTAGGGACCCTCGGGCCCAGTAACCTCTACGTGCTGACCACACACCCCCACCAAGGCTGTGGCAGGGACCCCCTCCAGCCCTCTGCGGCTCCCTCTCCCAGCCCGGCTCCCTCTCCTGCCCCAGCGGCTTAGTACCCGGGCACGGCTGCCGAGGGGCAAGTGGGCACAATTGTCCCGCTGGGGGCAGGTGAGGGCATCCTGCCCCTGGTCCCGCGTTCCCACTGCCCAGCCCGGCGTCGGGCATCCCCCTCTCACCCGGCTCCGGAGGGGTCTCGGCGGGCATCCCTGCGCCCGCCCGGTGCCGGTGCCGGCGGGGCGGGCGGTACCCGAGGCGGTCCCCGAGGGGAGCCACCGCCTCCCGGTTCCCGGCTCCGCCGAGCCCCCCTCCCCATCGCGCCCCTCCTCGGGCTCTCCGCCGGGAGGGACGGCGGTGCCCTCCCCTCCTTTCCCTCTTTTCCCTCCCTTCCCCTCCCCTCCCGGCTGGCGGGAAGGCGGCAGGGCGGGCGGGCAGGGAAGCCAGGCGGCCGGGCTCCGGCGGAGGGCGGCTTCCTCCGGGGCTCGGCGGCGTCCGGCCAGTGGTGTTGGGGCAGGGAGGTGGGGGATAGTATTTTTANTTCTCATCTCTCTTCGCCCCCACAGTGTGAACGATCCCGGCAACATGTCCTTCGTGAAAGAAACTGTGGATAAATTGTTGAAGGGCTACGACATCCGCCTCCGGCCGGATTTCGGAGGTGAGTCGCCCTAACCGGAGCCCCCTTTCCCCCCTCACCTCCCTCCCCCGGCTCTCCCCGGGGCTGCCCGCCGCTCCTCACGGCGGAGTCGGCCCCTCTGGCCGGCCAAGTGTCGGAGCGGGGGCGGGTGACAGTGTCTTCTCCTCTGCCCGCAGGTCCGCCCGTCTGCGTGGGGATGAACATCGACATCGCCAGCATCGACATGGTTTCCGAAGTCAACATGGTGAGTAGCCGGGGGAGCCGCAGCCCGTTCCCCGTCCCTCCCTTCTCACCGAGCCGCCGCTGCCGGGGCCAGCCGAGCGCTGCCCTCTCCGCCTGAAAACTTTTATTTTCCCCGGAGACGCTCTTCCTCCTCTCCCCTCTTTCCCCCTCTCTCTGTCGCGGGTGTGCATGGCCCTGCTGAGCTCAGGGGGTGTCAGACCGCCTGAGACTCCCCGCTCCATCATCCTGTTCTCCCCATTCCCCTCCCGGTCGCCGCCAGCCGGAGCTCGCTGGGGCTCTGCCGGGCCACCGAGATGCGGGGTTGCCCGTGTCGGTGTCGGAGGGCCGCGGCTGTTGGTTTTCTCCAGTTTTTGGTGCGGTTCGGGCTTCCCGACAACCCAGTTTCTCTGGGGATAAACTCTGTAGCATGTGCGAGCGTGTTATTAATTGTCGGGCATCCAGAGCAGGCGATATTGCCTCTGGGCTTTGAAGGAACTGTGGTTTCGCTAGGCAAAGAGATGCTGTTGGGGGGCTGTCAGGGCCACTGAAGAACAGGCAGGTGTTTAGTATGTTTCTGTGGTCCGGTCCCTTGGTCTGTGCGGTTTGGTAGTTTGGGGTTGGAAGACAGAACTGCTGTTTCTTGTCCTGATCCTAAATCTGAAGTGGGTTTTTCCTGTTTCTGAGCAAATTTCTTGTTCCTCCTGCATCTCGGATTTTTCCTTTTGCAAACCTGACATAAAAGATCAGCCTACTCTGCAATGCTGTAGTTACATTGATGGCATTAAAAGTAATAATCTGCACTTTTGGAAGCTGAGCTCTCTCTCGGTAAATAACACTACCACCACCACTACCCCTCCTGTGTGCTGTTGCAGCAGTGTTACAAGGTAGTGTAGCTTGGCTTTGTACGTGATCTGTGTATTTTCATTATTCCTGCCCTTTCTTTCATGTGCTCTACCCAAAGTTGTGGGATAGAAGCTTTTTGCTCTACTTCTAATTTTTAAAAAAAATGGTTTTAACAGAGATACAGTTACCTGTTTGCAGTTAAAAGTACCACCAACATCTTTGTGTCCACTCGTTCAAGAGGGACAAATGAGGTAGTTCCTACTTACAGGAGTTTGTTTTAGGCTTCCTGCCTAAAGCAGCTGGGTTTTCTGTACCTGTAGGATCACTTCTCAAAAATTGGAAGCTGAGTCTTTGAAGGGTAATTCAAAAGTCTGACTTTACTATCCCCACTTCCACCCTCCCCCTCCGTTGGCTATGCTCCATACTCAGAGGTGCACCACATTACGCGTTAAATTAATACATAACAGTTTGTGTATGTGAAGTGCCGTACAGGCAATAAATATCATCGAAGGGCAGGCTGAAACTGGAAAGAAAATGAGAGGATGCGCTGTGCTTTTTGTGTTTCCCCTCCCAGCTGTGGTTTAAATAACAACTCGTTCAACCCACTGTAGCAGGGGTATGAGGAAAATAAGTAATTAGAGTGCTTGTTGTGCTGCTAGACTAGGTAATTAGGTCTTGAATAAGACAAGAGCTCCTCAAGAGGGTGGGTGTCATCCCTTTCTCCCGAACAGTGAGCCAGTATGTCAATTTCTTTAGTTTCTAGCTGACCCACAAGTCAGTGCCCGCTGGTACCCATTAGTTACCAGAGCTCTAAAGAAATGAGTAGGTTTTTTCTGTACCCTCTCATGCGGCAATGCAAAGTCTGAAAAATATCAATACGGATCTTGCAACAGAAATGGATACATGTTTCTGAAGGGAATTGCTGAAAAGCTATTGTTGTGAAACCTGTCTTAATTTACTTTAGGAAAAATGAGCAGAAGGGGCTTCTGGCTGGCAAACATCTTACTACATCTGAGCTTGTCTCTTCTCCCCATGAAAGAAGTCAATCTTTGACCAAGCATAGCTATATTCAAGTATTGCCTGAGTTGATTGCTTCTCTTTGTTTTAGGTAACTTTATTCTGATCTGCAAAGATTCTTGGGTAAATATCAGGGAACACTGAATAAGGATGAACAGAGGAGTTTTTCAAGATTACTGAAGTATACATTCCAAGACAGTAATTTGGAGGGGGGGGAAAAAGGTCCCAATTAGTTTGAAGACCTGAGCCATAGCTGTTGAACTTCATGTTGGTTACCAACTAGACTTTTGATCTTTGACATGTTCTTTCATTTAATTCCGAGCAAATATTGTGAGCATTGACCTTTAGCCTCATCAACTACTGAAATATCTTACAAGAATTTCTCTCTATGAACTGTGGCAGTATGGACGTTAATTCCTTTGATTTAAATCTAGACATTGGTGTAACCTTTTATAAATTAGCTTGTTAAAATTCATCTCTATATTAAAAATAAAATAACCAGAGAATTAACATTCTTCAATTTTATGAATAAAAATAAAAAGTTATTATAGCAAGTTTTATTATACTGCCTTCTAGGCAGCCTATAATGTAGCTTTCAGGGATATGATGACAAGTCTTTTTAACAAGAGTTACAACTTGCATCATACTCTTTCCAATTCTTAATCAAACTGCAGGTTTATACACAATATACTCTTCTATGAATTTTCAGTTACTAGTTATTCATTTGACATTCCAGCATTTAAAAAAAATGTGTATTTTTAGTATTTCTATTGAAAATTACTAAAAATCCTTTGCCCGCCGTAGACCCAGGCTGCCTGTAGCTGTTTTTTAGAATAGGTTTATTGAATAGTCATTTGCATCTTCTCAGATTACATGGGACAGTAAATTTTTTTCTTTACCTTTGATGCTGAAGTGCTAAGATGGATCAGGAGAACTGATGAAAGTATTAGAACTGCACAGCATCAGATTGTTTTACTGAAAACTTTTAAATAAGCAGTTTCTATTTGATCTCATAACATCTTGAGAATACTGAATAGCATTACCAAAATTGTTACTCTGCTATACTGTTTACATCATAGTGAAAATACTAAACATTTATGAAGAAAAAATAATGTACTTCCATGTTTATCCTTTGAGTCATATACATGGTAGCAAGAATGAATTAATGAAGTTGTATGTAAGAAGTGCATTGCTCAAGGAAGAGCTGCAGTCTGTTAATGACCTGCGCATATATATAGGCGTATATGTAGACGCACATATTTTATTTCCCTGATTCACCTGTGCATGCTTTCCCATTATTATTTGCCTATTTCACAAATTATACCTGTAATTAGGTACTTAACCACCTACCTATTTTTGTGCATGCCTCCAATAATTGCATTTAAAACTGCTGTAAATCCCTGTAAAATGTAGAGTAGTGTAGCTCTCCAAACAAAATGCTAATCAATAACAGATGTAATACTGAGAAAATGCGGTAAGTCATTTTACAAATAAAGCAATTGGAAGATTACCGTTGTCAAATTTCAAGAATTTAGCACTATAATTTGTCATTTTACATGATTTGGGTTGATTGTGTTCTTTACTTTTTGTGCTTTAGAGGTATGTTTTGTTTAGATGACGTGAATTGAAAAATAAATAGTTCCCTGTTTTTTCACTAGCCTGTCAGCCTGTTTCCAATCAGATAGTATCCACACTTGGTGAATTTGTATAGTCTGATTCTTGTTCAACATTAGGTCTGTGAATCAAATGCTTTAGTTCCAGGCATATAATTTTCAAGCACCCAAATGCTCTTGTAGCTTTTTATCCTCAGGAAGTTAAATAATCAATACATTGAGTCTCCAAATGACCCCCTCTTTAAACTCATCATTCTAGCTGAAAGACTAAGGTGCTGTGCTTTCATTTTTCCATCATTTTAGGATGTGTGTTATAGTTCATGGGAGGTAAAACTGTAAAGCGGGTAGAAAAGAACAAGGGGATCAGTGCAAAAATGAACCTTTATCCTTAGATATAATGTTTTGTGGAGAATAGTATGATGTCCTGTAAGAAAGGAAACTTGTGCTACTGCTTCCTAAAGTGCTGTCTGCATTCTCTTTGTGTATAGAGAGGACTTCAGAGCTGTTCTTCCAGGATTTTTCACAGACTCTAATTTTGTTAAAATTAAACTCAAACCAGCAAAATCCAGGAGGCATCATCGGCTATATAGTCATCCTGCTGTTTTGAGAATACTGTACTCAGAAAATTAGTTTGACATAAAGTCAGACCGTAAAACTTACGAGTTGTTGTTTCTGAAAAAAGATGTAATCTGTTCTATGCTAACACTGTAATTTTTTATTTTTACATATGTTCCATTATAAAACTGCAAGTACGCATATGGACTTCAATGGCTGCCTGCTGATTTTCAAAGCAATTTTGACGTATTTCTGAACAAACTGTGCTTTAGTTGCTGCTCTAAGGTCAACTAAAGTTCTTACTCACCGAGGGCAAATATTGTCTACTTTCCTTAGATAGTGGTGCATAAATACTTGTTTTGAGGTGAATTAGCTCATATTTCGCCTGAAGCACTGAAGGTACAGAACCTTCATACTTCTGTTGATGAGATTTGTAGTATCTTACTTTAGATGTCTAAAAAAGTGGGATGGGATTCAGTTCATGTAAATCGAGTTGCATACAATTAGATGTCTAAATGTGAACTGGATTGCTAAGTTCTACAACTGTAGTTAATGGGGATCTAGAACAGAATGTGGCTTCATAGGTAAGGGTGTGTACTGTTGTTTTGGCTTCACGGTATCGCACTTGCCCCTCAATTTCCAGTCCAGGTTGGCACAGATCTCTTGCAAGCCCTCTACCATGTCTGTGTGCCCTGTGGACATGTTAGACATGACACCAGCTCCTGAAATTTAAAGAAATGAGTTTTATTCTTGTTAATACAGGTGATGGAGTCCAGAGAAATATTCATCTTAAAACAGACTCTTCAGTAGTGCTTCTTAGATATTTTTAGTGCCTCAAGGAGTCTCGTTTAGATTCTAGTTGCTTCTCCAGAAGGGTAGGGGACAGAAATCCTGTGCTTTACCTGCCAGCTCTATGTAGGGGTCCTGTGTAATCCAGGACATCCAAAATGACACCAGACACCCTTGCTTAGGCAAGTGAATTGTTCCCTAGGTGTCCAGCCAAAGCTCATCCTCCAGTCTCCCTCTAGAATCAGGAGGAGATAAGCACTGATGTGTAAGAGATAGCCGTGTGGGGTTTTTCTTAAGATGGAAGGATTTGTCTTTCTGGGAAGCGTCCATCTTTCCTGAATTGCTACGGATTGAGCCAAGATAATTCAGTTAGTCTTTGAGTGGCTGCAGCTAGGCACAGTGAAACATGACCTATGTTTTCTACCATAAAAGTATTTTATATTTCCTGCCATAAACAGCTACTTTATAAATACTTTGAAAATAGAATCTTAAAGTTACTTCATGCAGGAATTGATAACTGAGTTGTAACATATTTTGCTTTGAAGATTCAGATGGAGAAATTAAATGAGTTGTACTAATAGAGTGATTATATAAACATTTTTATTGCATACACAAGTTTTCTGGCTAGAAGAAGATTAATGTGTGCAGTGCTTATAACTTGACCGCAAACCACAAGAGTATGAAATAGAATATATAAGTTTAGATACTGATTTTTGCTTTTATATATTTTAGAATTCAATTTACGTAGGGAGATTAGTAGATCATACTAAATAGATATGGCAAATAGACCGTATAAATAATTTTTTGTATGCATGTGTATTTATGTATATGTATATATGTATATATGTGTGTGATGGATGAAAAAGTAGAAGGAAGAAGAAGAAGAAGAAAGAAATGCTATCCGAGCTGGGAAGCATCTCCTGAGCCCAGCATAGCCCTGCAAAACATGTGTACTCTCACTGTACTGGTGATGAGCCTGCAGGCATCCACTAGGAGGTGGCAGCAATGAGTACTGCTCCTGGAGGATGGTCTATCTTAGCTAGTTACCTGCCCTCTAGGTGCCACCTGGAAACAAAAGCATTCTTTCTTCTAACCCGGTCTTTTGGCCCCATCCATTTTTC
Source organism: Thinocorus orbignyianus (assembly GCA_013400375.1). Taxonomy (NCBI): domain Eukaryota; kingdom Metazoa; phylum Chordata; class Aves; order Ciconiiformes; family Thinocoridae; genus Thinocorus; species Thinocorus orbignyianus. The sequence continues at coordinate 485,581 of VXBW01003925.1, read as the reverse complement.
TTCCTCAGGACAGTGTCCATGGATTTCACCAGCCTGCCTCGCTCTCTCTCACCACTCCTGTCATGTTTCCTAGCTCCTGTTGATGGAGAGAAATGCTTGTAGCAGACAGCGTGACAGGAGAATGATTCCTGTTTGGCCAAGGGAATTGATGACAGGCTTCTGCTTATCTACAGAGGAAAGTGGCTGCCATAAAGGGGAAAAAATACCTGCCTATACAGAGAAAAGGAGGTAGTTTATGTTGCTGGGAGGTGGCAACAGGCTTTTAAAAAGCCAACTCCAGCTGCCAACGTCGAGTCATCCTGACTTGGATGATGAAATGGATACAGTCTGTGATGACATCCATCTGGAATAATTACAAACATTTCAGGGAACAGAAAGGGAATTCAAAATGATGTTTACAAATTTGGGGAATGGCCCTAAATAAAGAAGGGGCCAGGACAAACTCCTATATTTTGTAAGGGAGAAAGAATTGGCTAAGCAGCAGCACATTAAAAAAAGGATGTAGAGCTTTTACTGGACCAGAGTCTAAAGTAAAAGAAAATGTTAATCCAAATCACAAGTGAAATACCATTGAAAAAAAGACACGTCTTACTCTTAGGTACATAAATAAGATGTCATTCCTGAGACAGAGGGATTTCTCTGTCCACCATTAGTGAAGCCTGATCAAGAATGCTCTGTCCGGTGTTTTTGCACTGGCTTTCAGGGAGATGGAAATGAACAGGAGGTGTAAGGAAGGGAAACAAATGTTTCTAATTAAAATAATTAGAAACAGGGCGTATGCGGCAATGTTGAAGTAAATGGGTTTGTTTAGCACTGAAAAATAGGATGGAGAGAGGACATAAATGTAGGAAGCTGGTGGTAGGAGGAGGATGATCAGCTGCTTTTTAGAACCATTTGAAGTAAGACTTGAAGAAATTAATTGATTGATTTCAGATTAGTTTTCAGCTAACAACATTTGTTGTAGCATCTCCTTTATTACGGTTTTTCAAGAAGAAACTAGAGAAGAAACCTCTTTCAATGGTGTTGCTCTTGCCTCTGGAGAGGTTGGAATAGCTGGTGCTTTAAGATCTTTTCCAGCACTTTATTTCTGTGAATCTGTGCTCTGAATTAATTTTCATTTTCAGTGTTCCACTGGCTTGTACACACAAGTGTGTCTTGGTGTGGCTTCAGATGCTCCTGCTGGTCTTATGCTGATGTTGAAGATGATCAGGAGTCTCCTGTAGGCTGTTTACAATGTATGCCAGTGTCATAAGGATATGCCATGCTATCTGAGATGTCATTAGTTACTACTGCTGTGTATGTATCTTCATTGTGTTTTCAGCATCTTTGAATTGATTCCAACAGGCGTTGCATGTGTGTCCTTTTGAATATGCTGGTCATAAAAAAAAAAAAAAAAGAAGAGTTGTAAAATACAAGATCAGGACTTCTGTGCATGTAACCATAAGTATATTTTTACTTCTGTTGATAACCTCTCATGCCCAAGCAGTGAAAAAGTACTCTAATTGAAGTTATACAGGAGTGGAAAATTCACAGAAACTCTGTGGATTTATACCTACTCTAGGTGTAGCATTTTTCTCTATTCCTTTGAAGACAGGAAAAAAGAGAAAGGGAAGAATGATATTTATATCAAGGTTTTTATTCATGCACTGAGGGCTTATTCAGATAATTTAATGTCTGTAGTCATACAAAAAACTTACCATTTGATAAAGACATGGTAAACAGTCTCAGGCATGGCAGAAGACAATGCACAAACAGAGAAACATTCATGACACATCTGACTAGAGATCCATCCAGCCAAGTCTCCTGACTGATACTGGCTGGTAGTGGACACTTAGGAAAGAATTAAATAAACATGTGCTTTAACTTCTCTAGTGTACCCTTGTAACCTCTAGTGATTTGGGACTTCAGACTGCCTGAGTCTAAAGACTCTGAGAGAGAGCATTTTTTGTTTAGGTGTCACCAGAGCACTGGGATCATTTAGTAATGAGACACTTCTCCCCACAGTTTTCATTTTAATAAAGATTTTATTGTGTAAATAGTTTTAACTCAGGTAGTATCAAGTGCAATACTTCAATACTGAAGGATAATATAAACTTTCAGTTGAAGAGGTTGAGTAATATTTAGCTGCCATTAGGGGTTTTAGCTTATCCAGGACAAACTTTCTTTTAGGTCCCATGTGACACAGAGTCATAAAAAATAGCTGGAAGAAGAATAATTTCAAAAGGAGAGTTCATTTAATATTTGTAATTGAATTTTAGTTCTGTATAACTACAGATATTGCAAAGGAAAAATCCCCAAGTCTAGGCATGTCTAATTCATTATTCACTATTACGGACTTGAACCAATAATTTTGGCAAAATAATTTGTTCTCTCAGCAGTAAGGAACCAGTTACAGGTTGCTGTGATAATGTAACCTGCAATATGAATGTAATATTGCATACGGCAGAGAGGGAAGGTAAAACAGCTGTGCTGGGAGGTCTGCAGTTATGCTGGATAATTGGCAGTTCAATAGCAGTTAATGACTTTTTTCTTTACACTAATATGAATGTTGAATTTTCATTAGTTCATAGGTATGTCTCCATGGCACAAAACAGCACTCTGCAGAGATGCCAGAGATACCTCTGGTGCAGCTAGTACAGTTTCTGGAAGCTGTGAAGTTATGTCAGTACAGAGCTCTGTACAGGATGGCTGTATCAGTGGGAGTTAGGTCCTTGAATACGACTTGTTTCACAATCTTTAAATAGGTTATCCAGCGTGTGACCAGCATCCAGCCAGAGCTGATTATCAGAGCTCCATTTAAGAGAGAGAAGTAGTTCCATAAGACAATATTTTTTGTTCTAAGACAAGTATTTAGGACAGTAAGGATGATTGGCCCTCCAGAAGCCCCTGTCTAGAAGTGGTCACAGGATGATGGAGCGAAGAAGACAATGAGAGGAGCTGACTGCCCTAGAATAGATGCTCAATTTTTAGTTAATGTTGGCAGGAATTGCACCTATTTTCCTCCTTAACCTGCCTTTTTGAAGGTAAGTAGAAGACTGCTGAACTGGTACAGAGCTGATCTCTGTCAGCACTAACTAATGTTACCCAAAAGGTTAATTCATGTAAAATTCTATATAGAATTTGAACTATGGAGGGTTTTTCTGGTAGACTTTGTGTGAGTCCTGAATTGAAATACATGTAGGACGGAGAAGATAACCTTTAAAAGCAAGTTTAAATCCATGTGATTTAAAAATAGCTCATCCCTTGCTCTTTTAATTGAGATGTAAGATAGCCCCACTATCATACTCTTCTGCTCTGCTAACCCTAAGGTTGTTTGAAAGGAAGAGCTTCGTTCCGTTGAGTCACACATGGCTATTTCATGAGGGATATTTTAACATCTCCCATTCAGGTGGGTACTTATCCACCATAGGATTAGCATGTGACCTCATTGCTTAGTTATAATACCAAATGTTGAGGTGTAATCCAATTCACACACCATATGAGCTTGGGTAGGGAGGACCCTCCACTCTTTGGGACTGGGTTGGTGTATAATTAAAGAGTTGAGGGCTTTCCCTTCCAGGAGCTGAGCGTGGCTGTGCAGGGAGTCTGAGATCCTCTCACGTTTTTCAGTGGGGAAATAAGTCTAGAATAGTGAGAAATTGAATCTACCAAACTTAGAATGCTAAGATGTAAACTAGTGGAAATCATATTTCTACTTAATCAAAAGTTATGTTATAAGCTGATAGCTATTTTTTTAGTGGTTTCTGATGCCACTGCACCTTTTAAAATGCACTGAAATTTTGAAGTTGAAAATAATAGAAAATACAAAAATGCATTGAAATTCTGAATTTTAAAATACATCAACTCAAGACGGGAGTACTGAGTAATACAGTAAGTCTTGTTATTCATTAAATACAAAAGATGAACTTAGGCCCTCTTTTTGTAATATAACACAATGACATATCTGTGTTTCTCTGTACCAGCAGTGATTTGCTTTAGCTTCTGACCTCCTAGGCTGTTCAGATAACAATGCTTGGCCTTTCTAAGCATTTTCCTATCATGTAAAATGAGCTTTCTATTCAGATGGCAAAAGCATCACCTAAACCAACTGGAACTTTGCATAGGAAAATTTGTGCAGGTCTTGCAGAATAGATATGACTCTCAATTTTGCTTTTGAAAGGACCTCATAAGCTATGGATCTGCCAAATTTAAGAATTGTGACGTTCCTGGTAATCTGTAGAATGTCAAGACTTCTGTGCTCGAGCACTGTGCCTGAGCTCAGGCATGTACCCATCGTGTGTTAGTCATTGCCGTGGATTTGGCCCAGCATTTTCCCAGGTGATGCTTGGGTACTGTATCAAGGTTAGCACATGCCAGGTCCATTCCCACTAGGCACCTTAGATGCAGCTACTTGTGCTGTGAAATAAGTTGTCTATACAGAAACAAGCTGTGCCATGCCTCTTGACTTTCAGATCAGAAAACTTCCTTGCTCACTTTATTTACTAGGCTAGATATATTCAAAGATCGCATTACACCCCTGTGGAATTATGGAGTCACCCTTTCTCGTGGGAGAGCTGTGACTCTCCAGAGGGTGATATATCCTATCTGACTGGCAGTATCTATATTAGAAGATAACTCACTGCAAAGAGCTTGTTTCTTTCCATTCTCTGTACAGGGAGGATGACTTGGACCCAATGCCCGTTTGTTACGATTCTAGATGTAAGTGAAGTGAATGTCACCTGCATGTACTCTTGGCTGACTTACTGTCAGAGCTCTTGGAGACTGTGTTTTCTAGAGAAAATAGGTGAACATGTATTCTCTGCACATTGGGAAGCAGCTGTTGCAAACTTATTTCTTGGGGATGAACTCTGCCTCTTGGTCGTGCTTGGCTCATACCCACTGATGGTGACTTGCCACACTTGGAAAGCTGCATGTTGAGTTGCATTACAGAGCAGAAAGCTCTGGTAGATAAGCAACAGCTACTGATGGAGAGACGAAAGTGCTTGAGGTGGCATTCAAGCCAACTACACTGGATAGTTAACATGAACTTAAATTCAGATTAAGATGTTGTTTACCTCATTTTAGGTCTTTCTGTGGAGGATTTCCAGAGTGCTTACCTCTCTTCGGGAAAACAAAGTAGAGAAAGTACCAGAGTCCCCAAAACAGCCTTCATTAGGCACCTAGAATTGTCTAGATGAAGTGGTCTGGACTTCACTTTTACCTCACGTGTCAGAGAAATCAGGTTGTCCCAGCAGTAAGGGATTATAGAATGTGAAGAGAAGTAGTTAGTGGTATCTGTATTTTTGTGATGAATGAGAGATGATTAAGAGAAATAAATTTTAAGGAGGAAATATGTAATTTCCTTTTAATCAAAAANAAAAGAGGAAGAAAGAAATGGGCACTGAATTAGAAGATGCATTTAAGATAGTTGATCGGCTTATCTTTCCAGTAGACCCACTTTAGTTGCACGCTCATATATTATTAACCTGATTGTAAAGTACTGCATCAAGGTTGATACTGTACTTCTTTCCCGGCATACCCTTTTATGTGGTGCTAGGTGGCTTTTGAATTGGATGCTGATGCTTTAATTTGGAAGAGGAAGCCAGAGGTTTGCATAAACTAATCTTGTTATCCATCAGTGAAGTATTTCTTTATATTTATGTTAAAAAAATAGATATATTTTCAACCTCTGAAGAAGATCCCTTTTGTTCAGCCTTCCTAAAGAAACAATCTAGCCCTATCACTTGTCATGTTATTCCTTTCCTTCATTAGTCACATCTAAAAGGATCTTATATATAATCTTGCCTTATATTCCTCTAATTTACCCACAGAGACACATGTATAATGTGATTTAGTAACCTGCTGGCACAAAGTCTTCTATATGTGCAAAGTGATTTGGCCGAAAAAAGAATTATTCCATTCAGACCTAAGTATACCTATTAATTTGACTGCTGGTGCTCACTGAACAGCTGTCTTTTAAGACAGAAGTCATAGTCATTTGTCACCACTTTTCCATAAAAGTCCCTGAATGATTTTTTATAATAGCTCAAGAAAGTGACCAAATCTCATGAGACTCTATATGAATCTTTTGCAATTTTTCTTTCTCTTTCCTCTTGAGTCTAGATTATTCACATCTATTGTGCTCTGAAACAGGAGGCTGTATTTTTCTCATCATTACTTTTCTAGTCCTTTTCCTAAGATGTGCAGTCTAAAAAAAATAAACCTCCCAAAACTGTTGTGGGAAAACAAGATTCCTCCCTCTCCCTGCAAACACTGCTGAATTAGGTTAAATAGAAATGTAGTTTGTTATTTTCTGGCACACAATTAGCTAGGCCTTCTGAGCTTGACTGTAGCTGATGTTTACTACTGCATAGTACGGTAATAAATGAGTTTTAAAATTATGTGTAACACTATAGGCTTGATAACTTTATGTTTGCTTATAACATTTACAGAACAATGTTGAATGTCATCTGCACCCTATATTGTTGAATCCTATGAGTCTCTTTGTACACTGGTATGTTATTGTGGCCTCCTTCATGATAATAAAAGCAAAGCAAACCTGAAATAAAATGTTACGATCAATCTATACTTAATGGCAGCTCACTTTTGAGGAATTTGATTAAAACACAGCAATAATGCAGTAACAATGCTCAAGATTCCGAAGATGGATTTAGTTAATTGCTTTTACAGGACACAAAATGAAATAGTGCCTTTCAAAGATGAGTGATAAATCTTCAAATATATGGAAATAATGGGTGTGAAGAATTGACTAGATGTAATGTTGATGAAGGCAATCAAAGGATGAAAATGTCAGGGTTATTTTTCAATCTGTCATTGAATTGTGGTCATCTATCACTGCAACAAGATTTTGTCCTAGCTTCTACCAGGTCCACTAATATCTTTTCCTCCTTTTCTCCCTGTTGTCTCTTGCTGAATCTTCATGTCTATTACTCTCTGGTCATCTTTTTGCCAGAAGTGTGGTATTTTTTCATCAGTTCTTGCAGCACAAGCAACCCACTAGACTTTTTCATATTCTTCAAGACACCCTTGCATAGAGCTACCTACCCTTCTTCATCGCTCAGTGCTCATCTTCAAATCTTCTTCTGTGTCTCCTTTTCTTCTAGTATGGCATGGTTTTCAGTACAGGTGTGTTAATTTCTTGGAAAATAGAAAGTATTTCTTTTTAATGATACTGTTATGTTATTTTTATTTTTTTTAATTGACTTGAATAGCAGATATTTGTGCTGTATCAATAAACAGAAGAAGGCTCAAGTCTTTAAAAGACTTGAGGGACCAGACCTTTGCAAAAAAATCCTGCAGCTCACTTCTACCTCTGCTTTTGCTGTAGTGAGCTGTACTATAAACTGTGATTGTTTCTAATGGACTTAAAAAACACAGGGAAGGAAGACAAGGGGGAATTGTTCAATTTTTAGATTACTGTAAGATTGTAGTGGAGTGAAAGTTCAATTTTATTTGATTATCATTTCTCAGCAGGGACAGGGTATGTTTATTGTTTTACTCAAAAACCATTGTTAAATAGTCGGTTACTCAGAAGGACCTGTGGTCTCCACATGATCAAAAGCATATATTCAGTATTCCTCCAAGACACTTACTTTATTGATTGACTGAAAAAAGGAGACTATTTTAGCATATTATGTCATATCAGGCATCCAAGGAACATATTTTCCTGTCCTTTCTAGGGAAAATACAATGTCAAGTTTGGCTATTACATGCAGTGGTGTAATTTCAGTGGTGTTAAAGAGAAGAGGTTTGGGCCCATCTTCTGTTGGCTGTTACACAGACTGGCAGAAGCAAAGCAATCCAGCATTAATGCTGATATCCTGACCATCAGCTTATCCCATTGTGTCAGCATAGGTTGGCACAAAAGCTACAGACATGCAGATCTTCATGCCAGGATTGTAATTTTTAATCAGTTAGGTGTCATAGCTTGAATTTTTAGGTGCTTTAAAGGGGGACAGAGGGCCATGCTTTCCATAATATGTGTATTCCTTGAAAAACTAGGACCATAGCGTTGTGAGTGTTAGAGAGTGAATTAAAAGCAGCAGAAGAATTATGTATAATTACATGACTGCATTCTGAATATACTTAGAATCTTAATTTATTTGAAAAAACTTGTTTTGAGACATTATTTCTTTTGATTGTGCCATGATCTCTATGAAGTTTAGGTCTTGTTCTGCCCTCTTCTTATTTCTAAATGCAACGAAACATGTAGCAGAAGCACAGCCAGTATTCAGTTCAGTATCTTCACACACGTGAACAGTATTACTTGCTCTTTAGCTTTGCAGGAGCACTGGCTGGAGTTCTCAAATGCTGTTTCTAAAATTTGCCCCTTTTTTAAATCTCTTTAGTGGCCACCAACTGCAATGCCAGTCATGATTCATGCTGATATATTGTCTAGTGTTGTACTGTAAGTTTTACATATGAAAAAGAGCCTTTTAAGTCCAGAGGTCTAGGAAATAGCCAGATCCTTTTCTGGAGTCTAGATGTTGGTTGTCTCAGTGCAGGAGAGCAAATAAGAAGCTGAGGATTCCCTTTGGGCAGAAGGGAAGAAAATCACTGTTGCAAATACTTCCCTGGAGCTAATACCCCCTTTCTGTCTAGGTGGGACATGGAAAGAAGATTGCCAGGAAGATCAGAGGATAGAATTTGTGTGCAACAGGGTCTGTTTGACACTTAGATGACTTGGCAGCGTTGTATTTCTCTAGTCCTTGCTCTGCTGCGGTTTATGCTCAGAGCTGCCTCAGTCTGGCCTTTGGGATCAGAGGAACAGGAAGGTGATTTAAGACAACTTTTCCCATTTTTCAAGTAATTTTCCCCTTCCCTTCTGACTGTAAGGTCTACACGATGAAAATCCCATCAGTATATTTTCAAAACATTGCTTTCTTAATACTTCAAAATCAAAACTTCCGGTGAAAAATACAGGAACTGAATAAAAGTTTTTTTTGATTCAGTGTCTATTATATACCAGCAGGTCCAATACTTTTTTTTTCTTTTTTTTTTTTTCTTGATTTCCCTTCATGGGAATAAACATACTAGAACATTAGACATAGATAAAAGGGGAGAAAAAAATGTTTTATTAATTATTCAATAATCTCCAAAGGCTTGGTGTCATTTAGAGTTAGTGCACATCCTAAAGAAATTATTAAAGACTTTACAGTTCAACAGTAACTGCCAGACCATGAAGAAATATCCCCAGGAACTGAATTTCCATGACATGCATATGTGTGTGTGTGTGTTTCTTCTAACATCCCACCGCATTTCTCAGCCCCTTCTCTCAACTTACACAAAAAAGGCAGAGGGGACACACATGTGACTCAGCTGCCAATAGACTGTTCCATTTTAGTAAACTAAAGAGTTTTGGAAAACATTCTCAAGTACTGTAAGTCCAACCAACCCCATTAATAAATCGTTAGATAGCTTGCTGAGCTGATCTTGGCCCCTGCAGCTGATGCTCCCTCAAAGACTTCCCAGTACTGCTCAGGAGTGTGCATGGGCCAGAGATGTTTCTGATACCCAGCTAGCCTACAGCCACCCCTTTTTGGAGGGTGAGAAAGTCTAATAGTAAGGACTCGAGGTGTTCTTGCCAAATGGCTTCAGTGCCAGAGTATATCTTTAATATTCTCATCATGTTTAATCCACTAGCAGAGATATAACTACAGAGTCTCTTTGAGAAATTTACATACTAACCTGTAAGCCTGATAAATTCAGCCTTTTTTTTTGGTACCAGATGTACTGGCTGTACTGCATTGAGCCTTATTAAACATCCTCACTAAGGCACACCTGTTGGGCTTTTAAACAAAGTTTAATTCTCAGCAAGAACTCAGAGCTGGTGAAAATTCCCCAGTTTCCTGGGTCAAAGGATTCCAGTGATACGTGCAGTTCAGCTTTTCCCAAAGAATTTTTTTTATGAGAGAAATGCATGACTCCAGATTCAGACCTATACCTGATGCTTTGCTGGCAGGTTGCCCCTGTTTGGGTGCAATGTCCAGCTGTGTGGATGTCACCACCCTGTGTTTTTTATCCTTGGCACCATCAGAGCCTTTCTGCAGTGCAAGCTTTCTTTCTACTTTCCCTTGTAGCACTCCAAAGAAATATTTGATATTCAGCGTGTGCAAGAGGGATGAGGGGAAAACGTCAATAAACTTAACACGGAGAAACATTTGTTTAATGTATACTGATCAAACCAGGTAAATGTGGGGTTTTTTTAATGCTATGTAGAACTATTTTGCAGGCTTTATTTAAAAAAAAAGAAAAGTGGGAAACTGTCTGTTTTGGAAACACGTCAATGGAGAATAAAAAACCAACTGATATCTCCTTTTACAGCAGCAATCTGTAAGATTTCCATTAAATAATGTCTTCTCTGCACTGAATCGGTCAGACCTACCTGTGTGCTCTTCAGGCTGACCTTCCAGCTGCTGATGGAGGGTCTGATCCTGCTCAAATGTCTCTATCTGTAATTAAGAGCCTGACAAGTGAGATGTGGGTGGGGGATAAACAGTTTAGAAAACCAGGTTGTCAAGTTAACCGTGTGTTTGAAATGACTGTGGAAATTGCTTTTCATTGATAGGTCTCAAAGTTCCATGTAAAAGAGTTCAATACTCTTACAGTATGGGCCCACAGACAAGAGAGGTCTTCAGCAGACCAGTGACAGTACCTGCTATCATGAGGTCAGGTCCAGTTTTTGGTGAAAAAAGCTAGTACTGTGCAGCCCAGTAGGCACAGATCTTCAGAATACACCTGGGTGGCTGACACCCACATTAAATGCTTCTGCTGGGAGTTTACTTTGTAGAAGTAGTTCTGGTTTAGTTCAGTGGGCTGCATAACGAATTGTAATTGAAGCTTTATCTATCCTTATGGAGAGCACCTCTGGTTTGGGTCTATCCAAAAGGAATAAAGTTGACCTGGTCCAAACAACTGTACAGTGTGAACCAAGGTATAGTAAGGGAGAGCCGTTGTCAGGTTGACTTCAAAGGCACCTTCCTGGTTTGAGCTACAGTGCTAATATAGATAACTCAAAGCCATACTGACTCCCATTTTTAGAATGAATTGTCATTTCATTCTAGGACACTGAAGCACATCCCCTTCTGATGTGTTATTTATTCATCGCTTAATTAGCAACTAGTTGTGAAGTGTTATCTTCATCTTTATTCTCTTTTCTCTGCTGTTTGCAAGAAGCAGTTGTAGACAGGTGTAAGAATTGCTGTATCAGCTCATACCAAATGTCTCTTAGCCCAGTGTCATATCTCTGACTGTGGTTAGTATCAGATGTTTAATGAATAGCATAAAAAAGTGATACTTCCCTGGAAAAGTCTCCCAGCCTTCATAATTTTTAGTTCAGGAATATCTGTGGTTGCAGTTGGTTTCTTAGTGCTTAAGCTAAAGGATATTAAAATAAATGATTGCACTTATTTAGCTGTATTTATGTACTCCTAGATAAAGAATATTGCTATGTATTATGTTTGGACACATTTTTCCTTATAGATCATACCTTTTACAACATATTATTATAAAGTGTGTCATCACCCTTGCTAGTTGCACTCATTAAATCCCCAAAGGTGTCCAGTGTAAATCACTGAGGATGCAGTGAAATCTATCTCCATGCAATTATTCAGATTTCTGGAATTTGTTTACTTTCACCACTGTTTCCTCTGAATGTCAGGAAACTTCACTGTACAAACAGTATAAAGCACTATGTGGCTGTTTGCGACTGTAAAAGGGAAAAAAATGTAATCTCTCCTCTAAATTTCTGGATTTTTCCAGTCTGGAAATCTCAAAGCAGCAATTTGTTTGCTTTAAATTGCACTAGTCCTCCACAACCTTTCTGAAGCAATGTTTGAATTATGCTATTGTGAGTTCAGGAGGAGAAAAGTCGAGTGTCTTTGGATATTCAGTCATGGATTAATTTATGTCTGAGACTACTTTTCCTCAAGCTCCTTTTGCCTGCAATACTGAGTCCTACAGTATAAGATACAGGCATTTGTAATACCCTAGATGAGAGTTTCTGATGACTTCAGTGAACTTTAAAAAAATAAACTGTAGCACATTTTGAAAGCTGTTAAAATCTGTATTTTTTTTTAATGCAGAATAGGAATTGAGAGCTGATGTGGTGTTCTTTCAAGAACTCATAACTTTCCAAAAAGGTAAACCTGCAGAACCCAAGTCATCATGACATCTAGGACAGAAAATTGATTAGAGATCAGGATTAGGTATTACATTTCTTGAAATAGACAGTAGAATTTTTATTTGCATCATAAAAAGTTAGAAAACAAGATATTTTTCCCCTAGCCAGTGCATTCTTCAGGTAGGGTGCCTGGAGACACACATTCCCAATTCAGGAGTTGGCAATGAATTCCCAGAGGTCTTAGTTTAGATAGAATCTATGGTTCCCACTACATACACGGATCTTCCACTGACACACAGTCTTCTCAGTCTGTACTTTCTCATGTTCTTCACCTCAGCGTCATCTTCACTTGTTGCCTGCCCTGGAATCGGTATAGAGTTTTCCAGATGAGTCAATCATTGTAGCCTCAGGTACAATGAAGAGCAAGAGGAGAGCAGAAAGAAGGGAGACAAAGAGAGAAACTAATCTTCACAATAATGTTCTTCCGTTACTGTGATGCTGTGAAGTGCTCAAATTCATCTCTAGTGAACTATTTTAGGGTCTTCCAAGACTGTTTTGGCAAAAGTTGCTGACAGTGGTGCAAGAGAAGTTACAAGTGTCTGTATGTTCTCCAGCCCTCCTTAACCACAGCTGTGAGTTGTCAGACTCCAGCGTGGATTCTTGCTCTGACCAGATAGGGAGACAACAGGCACAAGGTGCCTTTTGAAAACTAGAGCTCTTATTCTTGCAGGGTATGAAGAACAACTGGAGAAGACTTCTATAAGAAGTTTAGAGTGCAGGGGAAGAGAACACCAAGTAGTAGACTTACTGTGATGTGAAGCCTTCTCTTGAGGTCACTTCCAGATGCAAACCATTAATTAAGGGAGCTGTGTGAGAACCAGACTGTCCACTTAAAGGCATTTTTATTATTTATGTGTTTGTTCTGGCCTGGAATCAACAAAATTTTCATATTTGAATAATTAAGAAAAAAATTTTGGGAGCAGTCAGAATGTTTTTCATCATAATGCTGATTTTTTTTTCTCAATGTAGTGTTAATTTAATATGTAGCTATACTGAAATATTTACTTAAATATTGCAACAAAACATTGATTTTTATCAAACAGGTTTTTTTTTTCTAAATGGCATTTTGTCAAAATCAATATGTTCTGGCAGACAAAGTATAATTTTGATGCCATAGTACATTTCAGCAGTGTGGAAACAACTAAAGTGCTATTAGAATCTACTCATTATGGGGCTAAGCGCTCCTAGCAAAGCAGAAGTGTGTGTGTAACAAAGCTGGCACCTGAGTGCCTGCGCAATGTCTTCAGTACAAGAGGGAAAATAAAGACTTAGAATAGTCTTTATTTACTTACTACCATGTAGTAGCAATGGCAGAGCTAACTCCAGGAATGCAGGAGTGTGTTGAAACCTGCGCTTTCAAGTTCTCACTTCCACTGTTATTTTAGACAGCACAGGTAGCACCAGCATTTTAACACATAATGATCACACCTTTGCTTTGTAACTGTATTCCTTGTCACACTCCAGCAAATCTCTGCTTGAAATCAATTTAGTATATGGATATACCAGGTCATTTATTTGTTTACTTATTTTTTCATTCCTTTATTTTTTGGGGTTTTTTTTGTTTGTTTGGGTTTTTTTTCCCCCAAAGAGGCTTCTGTGAAACAGTTGAGTCCTTCACAACAGGATGCGGTTTCATCAGATACTTTCAGAGAAGTAAACATTACATGCCTATTAAATATTAGTCTGAATATTTATAGCTACAATCAATTCTGACTTATCTCAAAAGATAGGGTATGAATGTACCCTACGAGGAAAACTCTTATGGTCCTTTGAAAAGTTATATTAACTCAATAAAGGTCTGCTCATTTTAGGGTATTATTTGTGCTATTAAATCAGCTGAATAAGTATGTGGAGATTATGTGGGTCGGTATTTGGTCCTTCTCGGTCTGGCCAGGGGTGGATGTTAGTATATTTTAACTGATGAAGTCTAAGGTGAGAGGTGTAGCACTAGGACTGGTCCTTCCAGCTGATGGTGTGTGTATAACAGCCTATCCTTTAACACACAGTAAGCTGGTTGAACTCAAGCGGAATTTGACTAAGTGTGTTTTTCTACACTGGGATTGTAAAAGTCATTAACTGCTGCATGCTTAGATTGGGCTATTAATTCCTAGGTAAGACCACAGATACTGCAAAAATCACAGAAAGCCCTTGACTCTCAGGATAGGCTTATTACTGGGGCCGTACTGGGATAATTTTGTACTCTTCAAGATCCTGCTGTCATGCTTACAGTTCAGGCTCAGGAAAGTAGCTCCAGGTGTATGCGGTGATGTGGCGTTTGTAAAGACCATGTCATTGCATTAGAGTGATTCCTGCTGGAACAGCAAGTCGGTTTTAGAAATTACTTTAAAATACAGACTGAATCTTCAGTTTGATGCATAACTTGCCCATTTTTTTTGCAACAGTTTTATTTCATATTTTTTTTTTGCACTTTAACCAACACGGAAAGGATATATTTTACATCCTTGGTAACACACGTAGCTACATATAATAGTGAATTATCATGAGGAGGAAAGGAAATTTTCCAATTGAAACTAAAAGCCTTTCTTGAAATTGCAGCATTTTCAGTGCTGTCTTCCAGTGAGGCTGGTTGTAGCAAGGAATGAGTTGCCTTCTTGCTAGAACCTCCAGATTTGCTGCAGAAGGTTTTTTTCCTCTTTTTGGTGCTGACACACGACATGTATGTTGGGCACTGGCCTCCTCTCCCTGTCATGCACCTGATGTAGCTGGCAAACTTGTTTTTTTGCTGAACTCATCCCATGACGCACGTGTGCTTCTATCCACACTACCTCACTTCTGAAAGAAATGATTCTGTGACACTTTGTATCGATGGGGAATTAGGAGTTTTTTTTAAGATGCTCTATATCATCTCCTGTATGAAAGCAAAACTGTATTCTATTGTGCTACATTTTAATAGTTCAGCTGAGATTTGATAGAGTAGAACAAGGTTATGGATCTGATTAATCACCCCTCTGTAGAATGCCTGGGGTTTGTTCAGGTTAGTCTTTTTGGTAAGTGTTGTATTTTCTTCCTTTGCATGTGAACTAACTTAGTGTCAGTGTGGCATCACTTAACCTTTACCAGTTACATGTATGGGGAAAATAGTCTGTTCAAATTGGCTAGAATGACATTTGCAAAACACACTTTAGGACTAATATTTTAGAAACATGTTGATTTTGGAACCATTTCAGAGAGGAAAACAATAAAATAGGTAGGCAAAAATCCCAACTTCAAAAGTGCCTCTCTAGTGGTTCCTGAAAATATATTGACAAAAAATTATTTCATATAATTTTGACTTTATCTCAACCAGTGCATTACACTACCTACACTGTGTGCATGTTAGGGTAAAATGAATGGAAAAATTATTCATGTAATAGTGCATAGACAAGCTCATAATTATTTATAACTTGTTGATTGCTTAATAGAACATTAGTCACCTGAGTTTTCATTTTATTTCCCTTTAAGATAACTTATAATTTTAGAAATAAACAGAGGCAGACTTTGAACATTTTACATAAATGTGTCCTGGCCTGTTGTCATTGAGTTTTTCAAAACGACATTTTGCTTTTTGTTCAGATTGTGTTTCTGCTTGAACAGCTCACATGCATTTTTGTAGTGTCTGAACTGCTTCTCTTTGAAAGGTAGGCATTTGCCTCCAAGGTACAGTTCTGTGTTGCGTTCAGTCTTCTGCAAATCCAGTTAACATTTTAGGAAGGTAGAATCATGGATAATTCTGTGTTCTCAAAAAGGAGTAAGTAAAATGAAACAACACTAAATGCTGTATTGTTTCACTCGGTAATGTTTTTTGTTCCTGTGATTAAACCATATTGTTTTAAACAGTATCCTTCTTTTGGACCTGTAGTGCTAATAAAACTAACTCCTGTTTCCATTCCCACTGTGAGTGGGGTTTTTTCCAAGTACTTACTTGGATAAGACTACCAGTTGAAAGAAGTGTGTATTTTGATAAGCATTTCTTTCAGCAGAGTTGCTGAGTATTTTTCAATAATAAATGAGATAACTGCAAGCAAAATGCAGAGAAGTGGCACTGAAAAAAATGTTACAGTTTCACCATTATATTTAAAGTTTTCAAAACCAGCTGTAGTTGCTGGTTAACATCTTGTGGTTAAAACCCTTAGGCATACTTTTTCATTGTTTTTACTGCAGTCTGATAAAAGTAATAGCAATTCTAACCTTCTCCCTTCTGTCAGTTATTTTAAATGGTCTTTTATACTAGGAGTGCTCATAAATTTCTAATGCTAGTGCCAATGAAGTTTGTTACAAGTTCCTTTACAGCAGTGACACATAGTGCATATCATAACACAACAGAGTTGCCACTAAATAGGCTGAGTAACTTCCAAACTCCCAGAGCAGCCCAAAGTCTCTGGAGGCTCTGTGTAAGTTTTCTATTAATTAAAAACAATTTGTTTAATGTGGGGAACCTATCTTGATTATAGTCATAAATTTCTAATCCCTCCGTTGTCATCTGTTAACAGTATGGATGATTTCTGACTAGAATTCTTCATCTAGGCTTAAATGTTTTTATCATGTTCTTGAGTGGAAGTGTGAGCAAATGCAACTGCACCTTTTGGGAATAGAGGCTATTTTAAAAGATAAAGTTATCTTGCTATTTTTGTTATTTTCTGTATCATGAAGAAGCAGAGAAATGTAGAGTTAGGGAAAAAAAAAATGTTATTCTTCCTCCAATCCTAAATCTGCTTCTTTCCCCAGAAATTGGATATAGCTTGAAATGCTAACTCTCCCCCCAGAGCCACTAGATTAAATCAAATTGAGATTACTTAACTCTCCCAGTTAATGCATTTGAGAAATCATAGCAGGAGCTGATGACTCCAGTGGTGTGCGTAGCACGAGTGCAACAAAGGACTACTGCCTCCCAGGAGCCTTGCCCAAGGATTTGCAGGTGGGAGACTAGCACCATAGACCCTAGGTTGTGGGATGTTGCAGCAGCTGTGGTCCTTTAATCCCTTTCCCCTATTGCCCCTAGTACCTGCTTCAAACAGAGAATGCCAACTGCAAAGGGGAAAGAAAAACTAAAAGAAGTGCCGTAGATGCTCTGGGTCAGTGTTGTCAGTATTCTTTGCACTGTTGAAGCCTATGTAGCCTCTGAAGGAGTGCCCGAAGGCCCACAATCTGGCTTTCCTTTTGGTTCATGTATTAAAAATCACTTTGGAAATGACAGCATCTCAGCTCTTCCAGTCATGATGTGGCAGGAGTCCTTTCTACCTGGTTTATAGCAATGTTATGGCAGAGCCACACAGAGAGGGTTGAGAACAAGGGGAGAGCCTCACAAGGGTTCTTCAAACTGGCAGTGACATTTTACGGCCTCCATGCAGCATTGCTGTGAGACAGAGTCTGGTCAGCAGAGTTAAAGGCACTCCTGATGTTAAATTAATTGCTAAATAAAGGTAGATAAATGTGCTTTTCTGACTTGTTGTTGTAATCAGGAAAGAAATGTTTTTTAAAGGTTTCATTTGTGGAGAAGTTTAATAGATACAGTTTCAAGATTCATGGTCCATTTAAAAATACAACTTGATAAATTATCTTATACTAGAAGATAAAAAAGTAAACCACATTATGAGTAAAGCCTTATTTTTTCCTTAGATTGTTCTTATACTTGGCTAGTGCAAGCGCACCATCATTCTCATGTACAACATTACCTGGCATTTTGTTTTACGCCACAAAATCTCTTTTACATTTTAAATCTTAAAACCAGAATTAAATTCAATTTTAAAACCATTCTGTAGGAAGATCAGAGTAGAAATTCAAAACAATCACTAATAATTAATTAAAAAGTGTTTACTTCTCAAATTGATTTAAGGTTTAAGCGGTCAGATCAATCACAAGGACAGTTTATCTGACCACCTGATATGATCTAAATTAACACCCTAATCCTGAGATAATCTCTGCTTGCAGTGTACAGATACTGAAAAGACAAAGAGCAGTTCAGAGTCATTAGAGTGTGTATATATATATACCATACGAATAATCTGTATGGCGGTGGTTTAGAACAAATGTGAAGGAGAGGTGGTCAGTGGGGAATGTTACGCTGTGGAGGAGATTGACAGTTAAGCAGTGAAAGTCTCCATTTGTAAACTGAGTACTAACATGCTCAGGAAGAAGTAATTTCAAGCATTATTTGAATGGATTAACAGGGTAAGTCAGTATCTTTTGCCCTCTCTAAAAAATGTATGTAAACAAAAGCCCTTCTCCATTCAGCAGGATTTTTTAGGTTTGTTTTCTGTTCTTTCAGCCCATATAAGACAGACTGCCTTGGGCTCTTTCTTGTGCACCTTCATTTGGTTTTGACTGATTTGTTTGTGTGGGTTGCACATGAAGTAGAGCATGATCTACTCTACTGCCTGGCTTTGGTTCCAAGGTTGAGCCAGCTGTAAATTTCACCTGTTTATTAAAATTGGTCATGAGACCAAAGGAACTGCAGCAGACTCCTTAAAAAAAAAACTTCAGAAGTGATCTGAAGCTTTGGAGCTGTCAGTCCTGGGCCGTGTCTGAATATCAGGACTGAGAATATGAATATCAGGGAGAACTCAAATTTGAGAATCTCTGGGAGAGATGATTTCCACAGTGTTTTTGCACGTTTGTCAGTACCCATTGGTACTGACAATGGCGAAACTGGATAGCGTTCGGATCTTTTAGTTTTTTAAACTCACCTTTTTAAGTTTTAATAATGTAATTTTGGGTGTACATATCTCATTTGAGCAAAACTTATTTCTTCAACACCACTGTGGTGCTCAGCACTGCCAAATGACTGAGAATGTATAAGCATTAGACTTCTAATACTTGCATTTGAGAAACTGACCCAGCACAGGCTGTCTTCCATAAATTTTTGAAAGGGGTTCTAAATCATATTGGTGATGTGATCTTACCCTCCAAGAACATGGGGTGGAAATGGGGTAACATGAAATCGGTATTCACTGCTAAATGAGAGAGCCAGTGCTGGAGCAGAGGGCTGGGCTAGTTATGGATCATCTAGTGAAGGTGCAGTGCAGAGCAGGAGGCCAGAGGTGCTCTTTTTTATGGCCAGGTGCGAAATTTAATGATGGCTATCACATCTTGAAACTAATTACAAAGCTAAATTGTATTAGTGCTTGTTAGATATAAAAAAAAAAAAAAATTGTAGGGCATTTTCTTGTTTTATGGATTTTGAGCAGTGAGAATTGACTTTTTTCAGGGTTTTTTTCCTTTTTCTTATTGTTTTTTTTTTCTGCAACTGTATGGGCTAGAAATTTCTAAAAACCCTGGAGGAGTTCTGTAATTTATGTGACTTCAAACCTACAGGTTTTTTCCTGTACCTTTCCGTTTTTATTCTGTAAAAGGTAAATCTCTGTAAAGGTATGTACCTCCATACAGAACTTCTCTAGTACAAAAGAGTGTATGCCCATATCCATCTAGATGGGGTAAGAAATCAGGGGGAGATAGTCAGGACTGAGAAGCAGAATTGCAAGAGTAAACTTGGAACAGAT